>VYXF01012226.1:1221940-1255476 GCA_013397295.1 Polioptila caerulea
AGACAGCGCCGCTCCGCCCCGCTCCCGCACCCGCGTGCGGACACACTGACGGCGGCAGGAGGCGGGCGGCGCGCAGGACACGGCCACGGGGGATTTCGCCGCCCCGAGCCCCGCTGTAGCTTTAACGCCGGGAGACGGATGGAGACGGCAAGGCGGCTATTGGCTCCCGCGCAGGGGCTGGGCTTGGACGGCTGGGGGAGGCACGGCCGGGGGGGCCNCGGCAGCGCAGGCGCTCCTTCCCTCTTACCCACCGGTCTGTCTCTCGTGGACAGCGACTGCGGAGTTTAGTGTTATGCAAAAACTTGAGGTAAAGGTTGCCCAGCGGCTATTTACACGGGCTATTTACAGTGCGCCCGCACTGCACCCCACACGCTCAGCACAAGGCACCAGCGTGCCACTGGAACATGCGTGTCCCAGGCGCTGAACATGCGAACACACAAGACTCCACAGACACACACTTCGTGCACATGCAGACCCGCGTCTCGGCGCGGCACAGCCTAAGCGCTGCACTCGGAAATCTATTTTTCCATACCTATATCCATTGCCACAAGCGTGTGCAGCAGTGCCCGAATCCCGTTTCAAAGCGGTGTAGTTCAGATGTCACTTCAGTGCAGTTTATGAAACCACACTGGAATAAGTGGTGGCACGTGAGATCAGAATCAGACATTCAGGATAACAGCATACATTCCCAGGCACAAAAAACATAGCTACAAACCCTCAGAAGTCTTCACAAACATCAAAACTGGCACACACAACTAATTTCACGAAGGACACATTTTCAGAGCTCTGCATAGGTACCGACTGCTGCTAGAGTCTGTGTCCTTTCACAGTTCCCGCACACGTTTTCACACTCACACAACTGCACTGCATATTTACAGTAACTCACCAACACCTATCTGAAGGTCCCTCTCTATACAAGCATGCGAACCTCTCGGGAATATGCTTACCACACAAGGTCTTGCACTGAACGCCTGACTCACACGGAGCTGAGCCAAAGGGTCTGTCTGCCCCTTGCTACCTACTCTCTACCTTTCAAACTGCACTCACAAACCTCACTTGTATCTCTCCTACGCTTCTAGTTCACGTTTAGATGTTTGCTGCTCAAATATATGAAAATATCCTTAGGAGGTGGAGACAGCAGAGGCCCTTCTAAAACAAAAATACATACAGCTATACTTGTATAAAAGCTTCATGCTCGTATGCCAGGCAAACAATTTTTTTTTTAAAAAAAAGTAGAAATTAGGAGGGTATTTCTAAATATAAAACACTGACTCTAATTTGAAGCAAAGATGTACAACACCAGGAGAAGCAAAGGGCCGACTAGAGCTTTTTGGATGATGGGGTAATACAGCATAAAAGAAAATGCAATGTGGCTCAGCTATAAGCAATAAACACTGGATGAATTAGGCTACAACTTTTCATACAGTCAGTATTTGTAGAAACTTGAGAATATTCAGAAAAGAGGAACATCCAAATTCAAACTACTACATCCTCTACCAGAAATCCTAACAAATGCATATAAACTAATGGTGTGCCCTATAACATGCCCCCAGGCCATGTGAGGACAAGTTTTGTGATTCTGATCACCAATCTTTAAAGGATGTCAAGAGAGAGGTCTTTTATGGTAAAAGGTACACATGAAGACAGCACAGAAAACAGGTTAGTTTAAAAAATGGAGACAGAGGAAAGACACATCTGGTTTTAAGAGTACAGCAGAATCAGATTACCTGAATGTTGCAGGTGGCACAATTCAGATTATACATTTTTCCTTGGCCAGAATTAATACAAATGAAACATATATACATATACCTTTGTACTTAAGTGGTATATCATCACTGCAGAAACTCGAAGACGCTTTCAATGTTGAAGACACAAGAGACAAGCTTTAGCAAGGCATTAGCATTAGTAGGGCCCAAGGTTGTAAGGAATCTCACTAACCACGTCGGAGAACACCTGACCAAGTAGAGGCAAGGACAAAACCAGCGCATTTGTGTTTCCAACAGAAAGCTGAGGCCAGAGAGGGACTGACTGGGGACAGAGTTGCCCCATAAAGAAGATTCCTGTTGCACAGTAGCAAGAGAGGCAGGAGGAGGCACACAGCATCAGGGTTTAGGCAGACTTAGACAGACTTAGGCAGACAGGTGCAAGAGCAGTTAGGGTGTCTGCAGTGAGCTGATTTTTACAGAAAACAATTTTCTTCAGAAAGGTGCACCCTGGCTGGATCCTGACTGTGCAGAGATTAACTTTGGCGTAGACTCTCAGTGAATGGGAGACCAGAGTGGGAATGGCTTGGCAGGCAGATGCTGCTCTCCCAATAACTGATGTTTTAATTTTACACTTTTAACTTTTATCCAGGATGAGGTGATGCAAGCAGGGAGCCATGAGATTGCCTGGCACAAGGTCCACAGGGCTGAATTAACTGATATAAACAGTACAATAGTGGGTTTGTACTCTGGAAATGGGCTGTTGCTGACAGAGGACTACCTGGGCGAGGTGGGCGTTTGCAGAGTGGTGCAGAAACGTAATATTAATCTCTTCTGACCCAGTACAAATGGACAAATTGAGCTCCCCCTGCCTTGAGAGTAACCTATGCAGAGGTCTGACCCTTCCTTTCTGAGAAGGATGGAAAGGAATAGTCTCTGCTGGCTGGGCTTGATCTGCCAATCTGAATTCCCTAAGAAAGAGAACAAGAGTCCTGCAAGCTGATTTTGGAACTTCAGAAGGCTTCATCGTCTGCAAACCTCCACAGACAGCTGGGCTCTTCTCACAGCTTTAGCCAATTCCTCTTCCCCCAAAGAATACAGAAGGAAACACTGATCTTAACATGGCTATCCTTCAGATATGTGTGGTGTTTAAAACAGCTCCAGGACAAAGTTAGAAAGGACTGTAAGATTAAGCTGGTAAATCTGGAAGCTAAACAGCTCTGTTAGGGTAAATCCAAGGCAGAACTCCACATGGAACAGAAGCACCAGGTTTGTGAGCACAGCCTTTGTTTGCTGCCCTGACCAAATCCTCCCCTGGAACTGCTGCTCTCTCACTGCAGGAGGGGCAACTCAGGGGCATCCGGGCCAACACAGTCTGTGGCCTCTGAGCAGAGCCTACCCAGAGGTGCTCTGGCAAGTGCCACCCTTTGGGACGACTTTCTGAAGGCACCCTCTGGCTTTTGAGGTCACCTGTTCTCCTCACACATTGTCCCGATGCAGAGCAACCACGTTCCATCAATATTAGCCTTGGACAGATCACAATCAGAGCACTACAGGCTGATGGAGTGATAGGCAGTATCAGCTCTCTGGGACATGCAAGATGGAAAGAAAAGAGAAAAGAAGAGAAGAGAAAAGAAGAGAAAAGAAAAGAAGGGAAAAGAGAAAAGAGAAGAGAAGAGAAGAGAAGAGAAGAGAAGAGAAGAGAAGAGAAGAGAAGAGAAGAGAAGAGAAGAGAAGAGAAGAGAAGAGAAGAAAAGAAAAGAAAAGAAAAGAAAAGAAAAGAAAAGAAAAGAAAAGAAAAGAAAAGAAAAGAAAAGAAAAGAAAAGAAAAGAAAAAGGAGAAAGAGAATTGTGATATATGTCTCTAATTTTCCTGGCTTTTCCAAGACATAATGGATAGAGACTTTCTTTGAAGACTTTTATCCAGCCTCTAATGGCCAATCTGGTTTTGAAAAATTAATGTTTTACTTAAAAAAAAAAAAAAACTTTTATCATGGAGTAATGATCAACTTTCCAGTAAGTTGACTGATTGATTGACAGAAATTTCATTTGGTCTAATATAGGAGTAACCTGGAAATCATGCCAAACAAACTTGATTTCACTTGTTGATAAGGTGCCTTTCTTTTTCTTTTTCACTAAAGAAAATTCAGAAGAGGAAGAGATCTAGTTACTTTTAGGGTTTGGGATGATTTTTTTCCCTTTTATGAAGGCTCTATTATTGTATTTTCACAAGGAAGTGAGTGAAATGCTGTCTGTACAGAGCAAAAAAGATAATAACTAGGAGACCTAAACTGGGCTGAGCAGTTTTGTGTATACACTTTTTTATCTTGTCTGCTGGGGAAGGAGGAGATTGATGACAAGAAATCTTTCCCAGCCTTTGTCTCATTTGAGTTACAGAGGGGCCATTGGGTTGGATTCAGAAGACAAGCCTTTCACACCTTTGAGGCCAACAGAACTGCCTGTGATTGAAAAGTCACTGTGTTACATGCCCTGATCCCTCTGCTTTGCAGGGCTAGTAGCCCTCAAGAGAAACTTAGGTACTCTGAACACAGGTCCCTGGTAGGCTCTTACTGTCCAGCCTTCTTTATTTAGGGCTGTATTCTATTTTCTCTTACTCTCCCAAACAAAGCAGTTTGTTCTCCTCACCAAAAGCAGTCTCATTTTCTACCAAACTCCAATAGATTTTCTTCCATAAAAATCAAATTGGCCTTGCAAACAATATGCTTCCATCTAAAAGTATCATAATGAAGCTCAACATCTATTTAAACAGAAAATAGTTTTCATGTTGTGATTTTTAAACAATGAACACCCATCTGAACATCCTTAGGTGTGCTTCAATCATTACCTAGTCTTTGGAATGTGTTATAATTCACAACTTATAGACTGCCAAATCTGACCACAAAGAGGTTGTGTGGCTTGCCCCAGATCAGTCTGAGCAGATCTGTAGCACGAGTCTGAATATAAGTGTCTAAACCCTTAGTGTCCTGCTTTAAATGAGAATTCTCTTTCCCAAAACTGTGACCTTAAAGGATACGACAGTGTGAGGAGCCCTGAGTTAAGACAAACACAGTCTCTACATTGCCAATGAAAAGTCAAAGCTTTCTTTTAATAACCATTTATAATTTGATTTTGTGTTTTTTCATATATGGCCAGTGCTGTTTTGTGTGGTTGTATACTCATTTCTGTCCTTGCAGTGTTAATAGCAGGACTCAGTTCTACAGCAGAACATGTTCCTGCTGACATCTTAAATGAAAGTTCACTACAGAGACACATGTGCACAAAGAGAAACCAGGCAAAGGAAATCTAACTTGTAAAATTAAAGCAGAGCATCAGAGTAAGAGGCGGGTGCAGAGTATTTTACCAAATCACAATCAGAGCACTACAGGCTGATGGAGTGATAGGCAGTATCAGCTCTCTGAGACATGCAAGATGGAAAGAAAAAAGGAAAGGAAAGGAAAGGAAAGGAAAGGAAAGGAAAGGAAAGGAAAGGAAAGGAAAGGAAAGGTAAAGACAATCAGAAGAGAGACATTTCTTTCCAGATTATGGAAGAATTTGTAATAAGAAGCATAGAGAGAAGCAGGAGAGGAAATTATATAGCTGGAATTATGCCTTCTGCTCTTCCTTGAATCATCAGTTAGCTGGGATATTTGATAAGAACTTCTATCCTACTTGCCCAGAAATACAGCAGTGTATCTTCTTGCATGTTTTGTCAACCTACTCCTTAGTCAGTCAGTGCCTAACTGTTGTTTAACTAAGTGCACAGAAACCTTCCTCAGAAAAGACAGGTAATTAGAGAAGTAGGTTGATCTTGTAGGCTTAGAAGACTTCAATGGAGAGCTGTGATCCAGCTCCAAATTTGGACCTGTTGGTAATCTTTTTTACATGATATATTACAGTAATCCTCAGCTGGGTTACTGTGGTCAGGCAGAACATGGCCAGGACCTTGACTGGCAAGTGATTTTTATTCACTTTCATAGCTACACACAATTTACTAGCACAGTAACTGGTATTTCCTATACTTTTTCAATTCCAGCAAAGCAGAAATTAATCCTTCCCCCTCCATGATCTTGAGTGCCCACAGGGCAGTAGCTGGGCTCTTTGCTCAACTACCAGGAGGAAGGAGAGAACACAAGGCATCAAGGAATCTTTACCTCTGCTTAGCTCTTGCAAATCCTCCATCACAAGCATGTCCTTCCTAGTACGGTGGTTCATCCTGTCAGATGGGACATTAAGTCAAAGAGCATCTTTTCAACTTTCACTTCCCTAAAATCACACTAGCTTCGAGTACACTAGTTTCAAGTCTGATATTGCAAAAGGCCAAGGAGGATGGTCAGTAGAACAGGGGGTGCTTGTCCATTGCTCTGATCTGGGGCAATAATAGCTGGTTTCCTCTCCAAGCCCATCCATTCTAATCACCCTAGGATCATGATATTCACAGTATCAGCTCACTCACTGAACTGATCAAAAGAAATATCTGTCTTGTCAGGAGAAATAATGATTACTCTTATGCTGCATGCCAAAAATGAAAACACTTTTGGCATGTGCATTCATAACATCCAGTGCCTCAACCCAGAAAAGGAGTGGAGCTTAAAGACCTAAAATGCTTCAGAGTTACCATTGTTAAGAAAGTATGCCTACTGAGGGTCAGGCAGTGAGGGTGAAGGGTAATTTTTCAAAGTCTATGATGGAAACATGTGCAAGATAATTTATTTCCCAGCAGCAGCAATGAGGTGGTAGCAGTTTGAATGCAATGATGTGACAAAAAACAGTGGCTAAGTGTGCAGGTTCCTCTTAGCTGCGTTCTCTGAGTAGGTAAACGCTATTTTAGAATATGAGGTAGGCCGTTGTAAAGAAGAAAAGCAGCGAAAGGACTTTTCTTCCCAGGATGTAAGGGATGAAGAAAGCAAGGATTAAAGACCTTCATTTCCCTGCAGGAACCTCCAAGTGGCCTCATCTGGTCACAGCTGATAGAAGACTATTGACTTCACCAGGTCAGTCAGGCCAAATAGAGAGGAGCTCACCAACAGTGGATCTATACAAAAGTATTTAACAGGGAGATGAACCTGCAGGTCCCGAGTGACATTAGCAAACTTGATATAGTTTCTGTCTGGAAAAAGCAGAGATATCAGATGATAAGAACTGCTCTTCTGGTCACCATCTCCAGCCTCAGAACACTCCAGTTTCTAATAGTAATGGACTGCAGGTTTTGGCTAGAACTGCACATGACAAGCCAGCTTCATTCTGACATGCTGTATCAGCAGCACCACAACCTCAACTCTCCTCTGCTCTGAATCTCCAAACAGCTCAGTTAACTACATGACCTTTTTTAAGACTTACTCTGTACTAACTTGAGTGTTTGAAGAACAATGCAGAATTTTTACACAGCTCCCTCTTGAGTTTATTTATTACTTGAATAACATCTATTTCACTTGTTGGACAAAGCAAATTGCTGTGGCAGATTATTTGATTAGACAGCTTTGCCAACAAACCCCATCCCAAGCTTCTTAACATACTTATAACTTAGGACCATCATGAGATACATGTCTGCATCGCATTCAGACACCTTCAAATAAAATGCATTAGGAAACCACTGTTCTGTCAACAAGTCATTAACATTCAAACACTGTGCCTACACACCATGAACGGTCAAGGTTTTGCAGTACATTTTCAAAAAAAAAGAGAAAAAATAACAAGAAAAATAATCCTTGCTTATACTACAAAGCATCACTTAGAAGAGGCAGGGCAACTCAGGACCATATAGACATGCCTGCTTTAGCTACTCAATATATGAACATACAGTGTCAAGAGAGAAGCCAGTCATGAAGAGATAGATGCTGGTTAACAGAAAAAAAAAGCTCTTCCATGCAAAGGAAAGGAGAAGCTTCACCAGCTCAGTTCTAATTCTGTTGTGCTGCTCTATGTATTCCAAAAGACAGCAATCTCTCTCATGTGTAAAAGCCCCTGGATGTCTGAAAAGTTCTTGTTGAATGAGTTACAAGTCTTAAAATTTCTCAGAGATCCCAGCACAGAGGCAGTTGTGGGCAGCAGTAAAGTCTTCTCCTGACAGGCCTGAACATGTGACACTGGATTTCAGCAAAAATACCTTCATCCTTCATAGTCACATCATGCCAGCTTCACTGTTCCTATGGCAGTGGTAGAAAGGATTACTTTTCAGTATCATTGTTAAGGCAAACTCAAATCTCAGTCCCCTGTGGTCCAAGGGTGACTTTGGTGCTGCAGCCTCCTAGCAACAGGTCCCCTTGGTCTCCACATTGCTTACAAAAGAAAATCCAGTATGGGTCTTTCGCTAATCTCTCAAACAACTTTATTTTAGTGGTGATCAATGACTACCAATGCCTCCCCTCTCCGTTCCTCTGTTGAACATAGCAATCTTCCATTAAAGGTTTCCAGTCAGCTGAACTCAGTAGTACTCATCTTTTAGACCTTGTCCTTCAGCATTTGGCAGTCAGCAATGCAGTAAAGGGTAGGCTTTTGTGACAGAACTTCTGGAAGTTGTTGTCACCAGGTTTGTCCTGGGAACCATACAGTCTGGGGACAGCACTTCTCCTCGTTAAACCCATTGCTTTTCCAGAGTACCAAGAAGTTAGAAACAAAACAGAAGGCAGACAGTGGGAAAAGACTGTCACTGCTTCAGGTACAGAGGTCCACTTAGCCACCAATGATGTAGCACCCATCGAGCCCTGCCTTGCTAATGAGATAGAAGGATCCAACTACCTTGAGATGCTACTTTGTTTCTACAGGCTCATTTCATGAGGATACTCATTAAAGTGACAAGTCAAGGGGGATAGTTAAAACCAACCAAAAACATAAGCCATTAGCAATCAACCATTTGGGCTGAATCAGACCATTTGGCATTGTAACCATGGGTAGGGCAGCTGCATTCCAACCAGACAGACTAGTGCCTCTTCCAAAGGCACTGTGGGGATGAAGGTCATCAGCCTGCAACCTGGCACGAGGCTGTGCTAGTACACCTCCCACAGGATACCTGGCCAGTAAGGATGTTCAGAATATGCCTTGCTACCTGCCAGGCAAGTCGGTTCTGCTGGTAGAGGCAGTGCTAATACTTCTCTCTAGACAAACCTAAATGACACTCATCAGAGGAGCAATAAATATATCCAAAGGTTGCACTAGGACACAAACCAAGAACATTTAGGTTTGACTATCCACTTGCAATTTCAGGAGCACTTTTTTCTAAATCTACTATACTTTGTACACACAAGGTATAAAAGCAACAATATAAGGTCTAAATATTTGTCAAGCTGTCAAATGTCCATTAATGAGATGCTGTAAGTCAGCTGAACTGAAAAGTGACAGCCTACACTCCTAACTTATGTTCCCATACTTTTACCTACACACTGTGGAGCAAAGGATAAGAACTCAGATGTCTCAGTGATTAGCTCTCCCAACAGTAAAACACATCCCTAAAATATAGTCTTAAGAGTGGTGTTAGAGTTAGTAAATGTTTGTGGGATGTCCATGAGCATGACATGTGTCAAGTGCTCTCAAGCAAGGGTCAATGTTATCTGCAATACCCTTGGAGGTGTCCTGAAGAGATTTGTCAAAATAAGGTATAGGGCAGCCTGAGACAAGCAGAAAACTGTGGCTTCACTGGCACTGCTATACTATTTCAACCAGCCAAAACTCTTGACACGAATATCCCCTAAACCCCTGTCTCTAAAAGAAGAAATTTTTTCTCTAAAACTAGGATGAGAAGCTGGGTCATCAGATGAGGGCAAATTTGGTTTAAAAGCCATTAAGAAGAAAGCAACCTAGGCATTCAGGAGCAATCACAGCTGCTTGGGCTGATCAGGAGAGACAGAGGGAATTATTTATTTATGGCCTTCTTGCTGTCCCTGAGCGGATCTCTCCACTGGGGAAGCTTTAAGAGGAGTGGGGAGCAAAAGGCAGGTGCTGCTTGGAGTCCTCCAGAGATTGTCCTGGTCTGAGCCTCAGGAGAGTCAAACACAGTTCATGCTCAAAGCATCCTGGAGCCATCAACTTCTCTTTCTCAGAACAGGAAAGGCAAGCAAGAGCATCACACAGATCTCTGCTGGGATGAAGCACATGGAGAGCCCGAGGCACCCAGACTGCCATGCAAGCTTTGCACAGCTTTCAGCAAGATCCCTTTAGAGCAATAGTGCTTGAATACACAGCCATTTCTCTCTTCTTGTGGTTCAGCTGCTTCCCTTTAAACACAGATCAAGTGTCCCTAGAGACCCAGCAAGCATTTAACAGACCTGCCTGATGGAAGGACCTCCAATGAGAAAACCAAGACCTGAAACTCCCAGTAGACATCCTCAATTCAATCCACGTCTGAGAAAGCAACCCTGAAGTTACATACAACCAGATTCTATCTGCACAGAAAGCACGTCAGTCTAGTCTGTATCCAAAGCTCACCTAAACATTTTAAACTTAAGGGAAGGGAAAGACTAGCAGGGTAAACATCAAGAAATATGTGAATTGAAAAAGGTCAGCATGGAAATACAGAATTATTGATATGGTATCAAGAATTCCTTTTCAAGATACAGTATGGTCGTTCTGTTTCCCAAAACTGGAGGATGATAATGAGTTATTCCTAAAATCACAGTTAATCTTCTATCAACTGTTCCCTAAAAGAACACCCTTCAGTATTCAGAGATGACCCTTCATAATGAACTAAAAAAAGCTGTAGAGACAGACTGATCTGCCCAGTCAGCCAGATCTGGTAACCATCTTCTTTCTTCTGGCTTTGGTCAGAGGGCCAGAGAGGGGTACAAGGGTCTGGAAACTACCAACCACTACCAAAGTCTTTCACTAGAAGATGTTGCAGAACTAGTGTTATAAGAGGGTCACTGATGGGGACTGAACAGATTATAAGAGGTACAGTCTGCACAGTGTCAATTCATGTCTGCCTGCAATTCATTACTGATGAAATGTCAGAGATTGAGATGAAAAGGACAGGAACAGATTGCAAACTTTAGACACTCATTTAGACTTACCTCATTCAACTATCCCAGATCTTTTTCTGCTTGGCCTCTGCTAGTATGTCTTGCATTACTCCAGAGCAATAATGTTCTTCCTCAACTCTGGTCTCAAATCAGCACATTGTTTTGTGCCATCAAAGCTACTGCAAAGGCAGTTGTGGTAGCAAAATAACTCATCATGCCTAAAAAGTGCTTTGGCAAACCTTTGAAAAGGAAAGGACTGAAGAACAAGAGAGTATCATCTTCGTCAAGATCAGTGATCCAATGCAACCTCAACATCAAAAAGGCACAAAATCTAACCATGAGGGTGTTTCAGCAAGTCCTAACTGCCTCCTCCCCACACATAAAGGGATTTCTGCTACTTGTAAATATATAAAAACAGATTTGTTCTTACAGTTTATATTCCTCCAAACAAAGGGCAGTAAAAAAGAGATCTGTTTTCCTTTCAATAAAATGGGTCTTACTTGGCCTCTCAAAGGAGAATTCTTCTGCTGCCCATTCAGAGACAGGTTGTTTTTAGAGTTGTGTAACCTTTGTTTCCTGCTCTGGGAAGCACATCACTAAGCACTGACAGCTACATAGCCCTGAGAGGGGAGTGCTCCAGAGATGGTTGCATCCCCCAGGGAGCTAGAACCAGCAAGCCAGGGCTCCCCAGGGAGCTGTTCTGCTTTGACCATTGACTTGTGGCTTTACAGGGCCAAACCAAACACACTGCTAGTTCATAAGTGCTGGGGTTATTCATTTGTGTGCTTTAACATATGTTGCTTGGGAAATCAAATTCATCCCTTAGTTTGCTAAATACAGCTTTATGCTCTAAAATCCTTCAGTGTCCTTTGCCCCTTCATACTCACATGCCTTTTTTATTTCCCTTCCAACTTGCTAAAAGAAAAAAAAAAGCCATTTTGATTCTGTTCGTGGCCACTTGACCTTGCTTTCAGAGCATGGCACCCCAACTTCCCCTGCCACAGCGGTCAGATTACAAAACCAAAATAAGAACATTTGCCTCCCTACTGGTTGGGCAGCCCCTGGTGGTATTAGTGATGCCCAGTGTTCACCTCTCCTTGCAGGCTTTCTTTGCATGAGAATGTTACCACAGTATAATTCAAGGTACAATTTGAAATAAATTAACTTAAGATGGTGCAAGAGGCACTCATTACCATTGAAATTTAATCTGTTTAGACAACCAATGAGCAAAAATGAAGCATCCTCAAACTGGCAGGAGGGCATCCACAATTTGGATTTTCAGTAGTTTAAATGGATTGTTCCAAAATCAATGCAATTTAAAGTGTACATCTTACTTATTGCAGAAAAGATCTTCTCTGAACTGAGGAAACAACAACACTGGTGGAATAAATGACTGCCTGTGCAAGGGTGCAAGAGCCATTAATGACTACTACGAAGCAACAGGAAGAAGCAGCTGAGGAGGTAAGGTTCCTTTCTTGCTCACTGTTAGGAAATACTGCATTAAATTGACTGCCTACAAGCATCCAAGAAAAAGCATCCAGAAGTGACAGCCAGGTAACAAAAGTTTCAGAGACATCCCAGTATATTCAGGATCCTCCCTTGCCTGGGAAACAGGAGGGGAAAAGAAAAAAAAAGCACATGTGGGTGCTCCTTGAGAATGTTTTCTGCCGCTCACACAGCACATGCCTTACACAGAAGTGCAGGGTTGCAGTCAGCAGAGGATGCAGATTGGTTCTTGTAAAGTGTGCAGGGGACAGAGCAATAATGTACATCTTGCAGCACTCCTGCCATCCAGGGCAGCCCACAGAGCCCTGTTACGAAGAAAAACCTCTCAGAAGATGCAACAGCCTTTGTGAGAGGCTGGGGCCAGAGTCCCCTCCTGTCAAACAGCTCTGCGGAGCAGGATGTGACTGCGGCTGGCGAAACATGTTAGCTAATGAAGATTGAGGCAGGCAGGCAGAGACGATCCCTTCAGCCTGTTAATCCACTTAGGGAAGGAGAAGGGAAACCTGAGCTGAATTCCTCTGTTCCCTGCAAGGGACTGTACTGTCCTGGCTTTAGCACTCTAGGCAGAGCAAATCCAGCCAGAGATGGGCCAGGGAAAGCTCTGAGTGCAAGACTAGAGCTTTTGGGAGACGGGAGCAAGAGCTGAGGCAGAAAACCACAGTCCATAGGCAGAGAGCTGGGGCAGAATTTTGTGTCCACTGGGAATTAACAAAGTAAATTGAGCTTTACTTGCCCTCTCATTGGGAGAAAGCAAGAAGGGCATGTAAGTGGGCTTTTACACTACAGCAGGGCAGGGAGGACAAACTCACCTTACACGCTTTTCACTGCACTAAAATAGTTCCTAAGAATCAGATTCCTGGGTTAGCAAAGTGAGTGAGTATTTGCGCCCCAAATACCCTTCAACAGTGACAGCATTGCCAGCATTGCCTCCTGTCCACCTTAACTGGCGGCTCGTAGGGACGATGGGCGCCAATCCCAGGAAATGTCAGATTATCCTTAACCACCAGAGGGTGCTCCCCATCTCAAAGACACAGTCAATGTCACAGATGCACCCAGACAGCCAGAGGAGCCAATCGTGGAATCCGAGCAAGGGAAAAATTAGAAAATTAATAATAAATAACAATTAGCAATTCTGATCCTGTGCCTCACTTCTGTTTTCCCATCCCTCCTGGCCAGGCAAGCTAAGGCTCCCTGTCCCATTTGTCCTCTGCATCCTGCTCAGTCAGGTGATTTTCCTCACAATGAAGATTAAATCACTCTTATTCATTCCTCCTGGATCGTGGATCCAGAGCAGAAAATAAACACTTTCTGCTTGGCAGGTCTGTAAGAGTGAGACTCCAACTTGCCTGCCCCTGAGTGAGGTTAGGATCATACCCTCTGGTCTGAGGCAGCTGTCACAAATGAAGGCCTGACCTTCCCCCTGCACTGCCACAATGGTGTGAGGGCCACTAGCCCTTATGCTCAGGTTCATTTACTCCATTCCGTCCTAAGCTAGTCTTCCAGAAAGCAGAGTGCCTGTTGTGCAGGGATGCTTCAGGATGGTGTTTTAAAACATCACTTTGGGGGCACCAACACGGCCTAACTCTATCAGTAAGACACCTGTAGGCAAAGATGGTTTACTTTGGTAATGCAGTGACCTAAAGGATCCCTTCCTTCTCTCACTGAAGGGAAGCAGAGGTGTGTGACTGGGGTTGTACACTCATGAGCTGTGCACCTGGCAACACACCACCCGTGCCTCAGCTTCCTGCTTGCATAGGTTAGAAGTTGCATCATATGTGGAGAACAGAGCAGTTAGGATGAAATCATAATGGCTATATTCCACCCTGAGATTCAGAAGAGAGCTTAAAGCATGCCAAGTAAGATCAGACACCTATGCAAAACAGACTAGCTCTGCTGACGTGTCTGGCATAACATCTGTTTGTCCTAGCCCCAGCTTACTTGGACAGTCCAGGTCTGTATATCCCATGGGGAAGCCAGCTCTCATTGATGGCTCCCACCCAGCACATGTGCTGCCTCCTGCTTTCTGACCCCTACAAGAACAGATTGTTATATTTTTTAATTGTTCTTCTCTCTCCTTTTGCCACTAATGCCAGGCCCCGCCTAAGGGGATTTTTGTGAGAGTTCCTGCACTTGGGTGCCCTGGAGTCACTTTTTTGTGTGTTGTCTTTAAACCAGCAGTACATTTATCTGATGAAACTATTAGAACTGAGCAGTTAAGCCACTGCAAACGACACTTATTCAGTCTCTTACACAGGTTAAAATATGTTTGATAGGTTTGGCTTACTTTATATCCTGAACGAACCATTATCTGCAGCACATGTGGGAACCAGTGCTTTCCAAGTCATCAACCAGCGAACAGCAACACTAGTCATTCTTGAGAGAAGCATCACATTCTACAGTCTAAATAGGCCAACAAATTCATCTTCGAGTATTTGAGATAGTTAATAAGGGGGGAAAAGGGGGAAATCTAAGAGAAAAAGATTTTATAGCACATTTCTTAGGCATCTTAAACATCCGCAATAGACAACTGTAATTCTTACAAACAAAATGTCAGGGATACATGACAAAGGTCTACTTCCTTTACTATTCATAACATTGTCTCTTCAAATTATAGCAAATATCAGACATGGCATGGAAAGGTTAACCAGCATTAGGTTTGTACACTGATCATCCTAACACCATTAACCTTTTACTTCTCAACTTGATAGAGTTTAACGCTTCTGCATTGTTATTACAGTCACAACACACTTCATAGACTTAAAGAATGGTTTGGGTTGGAAAGGACCTTGAAGATCACTTAATTCCAACCCCCCGCCATGGGCAAGGACACTTTCCATTAGACCAGGTTGCTTCAAGCCCCATCCAATCTGGCCATAAACACATCCAAGGATGAGGTGGCCACAACTTCTCTGAGCAACCTGTTCCAGTGCCTCACCACCCTCACAGTAAAGAATTTCTTCCTAAAATCTAAAGTAAATCTACCCTTTTTCAGTTTGAAACCATTCCCCCTTGTCCTTTTGCTACATACCTTTGTAAAATGTCCCTTTTCTATTTGTTCCTAAACAAGCACATAAGTAGTCATCAAAAGACTACTAAGGTTATTTAAAATTATGTACTTTGAATGTTATATTTCTGCATACTTTCATTAAGACCTTAAGCTTTGCCATTCTTCCTGCACACGTTACAGCAAAGGCTTCTAAAGACATTTCCTAGCCCTGGTGACATTGTCCTCTTGCATATTGCTGCTGGGGGATTTATTGTTTTAATTACTGTTAGTAGGCTGTAAGTTCTCAAATATCCCAAATTCCTTCACTGTTAAGAACAAGAGCATCTAGGTGTCAGTTTTGCTCATAATGGCAAATCACAGGGTCAGATCTGCCTTTCTCACTCACACAAATCTGCACCTCAGTGGAGATTACAACATGTGGAATACATTATATAGAAATGAGCAGGTTTTGACCACCTGCATTTAGTTGATCTACAACTACATGAAATGCCAGCACTTAATCCAAATGGAAAGGCTGGGACAAAATGATCTTAAGCTCAAAGATCTGCAAAACTTGACAGGACTCATGAAACAAAGACAAAAACTGTGTGTTAAATAGAGCAGATTACAAGTGAACTCAGGAGTTAGGAAAAACCACAATTGTGTTTACTTGTGAAAAATATTCTTAACCCTCATGTACACATGCATTATTTTAGAGTCCATAATTACAGGATCATATTTTTTTCACAGTACCCTATCTTGGACTGCACTCAGAAGGAATTTTTCCTATGTAATGAGATGTACCAGCTATGGTACCCAGCTGTTTGAGATGCTGGTTTCTGCTCTTTGTTCAGGGTGTGGCCCCAGGCCTTATTTACTGCACATTATTCAAACCTGGCTCTAGAGATTTATTAATTTCCCTGTGTGTTTTTCTATGGGCTTGTCATTACACTGTCCAGGATCTTCACTATCCCAAGATCATTTATTTCCACATACCTCTATGAGAGGAGCAGGTATTTTTATTCCCATTTTATGGATGTATGACTGAAGACAGTGTTAAAACCTATTTGCTAATTCTGGGTGCCTACTCCAAGACACCAACAGCCTGACTGATCTGTGCTTGTACAGAACCTTGGGTTTTGTGGACTCTCATTTAGTTAATTTGCAGCTTTAAGCACTCAGTGTAGGCCCTTTGGGACCAAAAGGACCCCTGTAAAAGAAGGAACACACAATTAAACAACCACTGGCATAGCAGCTGCTTCAAAAACCGTGAAAACTATCATACAGAAATGGTCACATACAGAAAAGAAGTCAACTGTCAGGTCAGAATTCCACTGCCTCGGCTGTAAAAGCTTCCCTTTCTCTCCTGCAGTCCCTTGTCTCACTCAGTACACATCTGACAAATGAGGCAGGGGTCCTACAGATGGTCTCTTTCACTGCTCTGATTTACCTCAGAGCAGGTCCATCACATGCAGTGAATGAGGCAGGGGTCCTGTGAAGGAAACAGCACACAGTGATGTAGCTAAAACTCAACTTGTCTAAGACCCACAGTCAGTCTGACAGAAGTGCTTGAAGATGATAACTGGTCTTTCTCCATCGTCCAGTTTTTGCATTACTACCATTTGAAATGCCATTTTTAGAGTTTGTTGTTACTTTTACAACAAAGAAATTTTTTCAGGAAGCATCACAATGACACTTTTCTGGATTATCAGAATGGACGAATCCATCACGTGGGCCATTACAACCAAGGTAATAGAGTAAACAGGCTGCAAAGGGAGCTCATCCTCCTTTGTGAAAACTGTCATGAGGAGCATGAAACACTGAGTGAATTTCAGACCCTGGCGACAGCTGAGAAATAATGATGCAGAGGCTCTTCCAACCATTCAATCCAAGTCATGTCTCTCTCTTCTCTAGCCCACCTCAGCCCACTTTTTTCTCTTCACTGTCTCTGCCTTCCCACGTTAACCCTTTCCTTTGCCCTCATCTCACCCCTCCAAACACTATTCCCCCACATTCCACAGCCTTAGCCACTCGTTCATCAACTGCTTATAACTATTTGTTTCCCCTCCTCTCCTTTTTGTCCAGCCCCCCTTGCCCTATCTTTCCATTCCTGTTTGGTGGCTCCACTTACTGACACTAGCTGATTTAGAGCTTAGCAAAGAGGAATCTTCTTGATTTGTTTTTAAATGGAAGGAAGTCATAATTCAGGACTTTTTCTTTAAAATATAAAAATATAAAATATAATAAATAAAAATTGCTGGTTTGGATAAAAATTTCCACAAACAATGGAAAGTGGCAGTGGTATGAACAACTGAAATTAAACCCCACTGGATGCACCAGTAAAAAAAAAGATAGTGCTACTAGTCTGTCTGTTGTATGTGTCAGTTGAAGTGAAGATGGAAATTAAGGAAGTTGGCTAAGCAAGAAAGAGTGCTGCTGCCATCTCTTTTGAAGACTCGTGGTTGGGTATATTGGCATTTGGATGGCAGGCCTTCAAAAGAATGGGGAGCACTTGTACTCCTTGGAAAACTATCCTGGTACCTTAAAGATGCTAGTGTTTATTTGAGATAGGCACCTGCACACATTTCAAGCTTGCATCAGCTGAACATACATGTCTTAACTTCTCGCAGTGACATAAAAGAGGGCTAGGACCAGATCAGGTGTGAGGTGTATCCTTCCATCCCAATGGATAATGCTATAGCAGCATTATTTTTTCAGAAGAGGCTGGAAAAATATCTGTCAAAAATTTTAGCTCCTCTCAGACAATCTGTTCTAATGCTTCTGTATCAGTACTAGTTTGTAACATCAAACTGAAATCTCCCACACTGCAATCAAAGCCCATTCACTTCCAGCTCTGTCAACATCAGACATAGCAAATGGCTTTAATCACTTCCTCTTGGATAAAGCCTCTTATTATTTGAAGATACATTTCCCAGATCTTGCCTAATACCTGGAGTTCCAAGACAGAAATACTAACCTGTCTAACAGAAACAAATTAGCACTTCAGTTCCTTTAGTTTAATTCCTAGGCATCCAAGTTTATGGCTTGGAAGGCCAGAGAGTTTATAGGAACATCCAGAACCAGGCACAAGGTTGCAACTAGCCCGCTGGCTTCTAGTAGACAAACCAAATTTCCCCTCACTTCCAGGGAAACTCACTGTAGCTTAAAAAAATAAAAGGTGGGGAGGGGTGGGGAAAGGGAAAGTGTTAGCCCTTCACTGAGGCAAATCTCCCACATGGATTCAATTTCTCACACACTTCCAAAATCTTGATCTGGAATTTTGGGAAACTTGAGAAGATATATTCTGATAAATCAAGTCTATCGTGTTACATTCTCTATGCAGAACAGCAGAATTTCTTAGCAGTCTTTGATGAGGCTGAGAGCTGTTCCCGTGGTCCTTACATCCAATGCTGTGCCTTGAGTACAAACCAGACAGATTTAATATAAAATGGTTCCCTGGAGACTGGAAGTCCACATTCTTGGTGCATGTAGGTATTAGTGTAGACAACGGCCAGAACTGTGACCAGAAAAATGTCATAAACTTAAAAATGTGGGATTTAATATTAATTAGGTAACAGAGATTTGCTTCCAGTATTACAAAGTGGGCTCCCAGGGAAGCCAGGAGCCATTCCATGAAGGTAGGAAACAGTGGACCCTTCTCTGCCATAGGTGTTGTGATGGGGGAAGGTGAGCTGACAGCTCAAAGGCGCAAGCAATGGCTCTGTACTGTGTGTTTGCACAACTGCTTGGGCGCGTATCCCTTGGTGATGTTATTCACAGGCCTTGGCCGACAGTAAATAAGACGGTGGAGCTTGATTCATGAGGGATGACAGGAAATCTATAATGTGTGGGCTCTATAATCTGCTCGCTACTGCGTAGCAAAATGAAAGAACAACAGTCCAATTACCAAGTCCTTGCTGATCCCAAGCACATCCTCCAGATCTTGTTCTTCTCAGAGCAGTGGGAGTTTATTGGCAACAATGGAAACCGAGCTCTGGCACATGCCATCTTCCATTTTGGGATGGCAACAGTATTTTGGAAGCATCAGACTGCCTTACAGGGGATAAAAATGCAGCCAAGACAGCATGATCTTCAGAGAAAATTTCTTGACAGCGACAGGCTGCTGAGTTTGGTTCACCAAAGGACTGTTCTCGTGGACTCCAACTGCTGCACTCCACTACAGGCACTGTCTGTCCCAAGGGGCTGGTTGAGCCAGGGAGCAGTGATCTACCCAGCCTCTTGCTCTGTGCGGGACTGTGAACGCCATTCCCCTGTCATAACACAAAATGTAGCTCCACAAAACTAAAAACAGGGCTATGATCCAGCAAGACACAGCAGCTGGGATACAAATGATGACCAAAAACACCTTAAGGGGAAGGAGACAGAAGATGGGAGGGGTATGTGTATTCTGGGGCCAAACAGAAGAGGACTGGCTAAGACAGTATTCATGCCAGGTGCAGAACTGACCCAAAAGACAGCAGGGACGGAGTCCATGACAGAAGCAGCCAGACTGCCCTCATACCACCAGTGCTGAAGACACATGGAAAGATGGAAGGTTTCTTTCAGACAAAACAGCCATGGTGGTAGTGGGAGGGAGGAGGGCTGACAGTTCCAGACAGAAGGATAAGAAAATAATTTTGATTCCTACTGTGCAGTGTCAGAAAATCCACAGCGAAACCTGAGGCTGGGAAGGCTCAGGACCACTCAAGTGAGGATCCTGGTAGCTTAGAAGAGCCAGTTCTCTCATTTTTCTCTAACCAAATGTATGTTTCATTCCTGGGTCTCTGGCCCTTACCCCCTTTCAGATCTATCATCTAGGAAAGGGGCAAAGGGAACCTTTCCCACTCTGGCAAGAGGCAAACAGCATGCCACGGTGGGGAGAGCAGAACAATTTCCACTCGATCCCTAGCAAAGGCCTTCTTTGCTGAGTACACACTCTGGGGACGGCCGCCCTTTCCCCGCTTCCCCCTACAACAATCTCTGCTGCCACCTCCCCTCCCTTGTTATCTGTCAGTAAACAGTAATTAAAGAAGTGGCCTGCTTGATAAAGCTCCCGCCTGCCCTCACACGGTGCTGCCCTCTCGGACGTGTCTAATTAAAATCCTGATGAGAAGATGAAGAAATCCCAGCAGCTGGGAGTCTGCTGACTCTCTCTGCGCTCGGCCTCTTCATTACTGACGAGGAGGCAAAGAGATATAAAGGACCCCGGGAAATGCTCCGACAGACCAATCGATAGAGCCTTTTGTGGGACGTGCTGGTCCGCTCAGCACTGCTTTTTGAACCGTGTGGATAATGAGGATGCTGGAGCGTGGCTCACTGCGTGCGGCGGATGGGGCTGGACTCCCCCGCTAGAGCTGCTACACGGCGGCTCCAGGGGCACTCTCAGGGCCCCCACAGCTTGGCAGCCACTCCCACCTTACAGGGAACCCACACAGTCACAACAGCTGGGGCGCTTGCCTGCCCCCCACCATTCCAGGAACCGCTGCCTGTAGTGCCAGAACCCTGCCGAACCTCCAAGCACTCATCAGTTCTGTGCAAACACAGAGCGCGCGTCTGTGTCCGTACAACTGCAAAATCCTGAGGGCCAGCACAAACCTTCCCTGAGCGAAACCAGCACCACACAGTGTGCACACCGGTGTGTTTAAATGGGTGCTTATACACGGGAACGCCGTGAACAGCACTGCTGTCCCGGGATTTTTGTGCTGGAGTGAAAATGTTGGCATGCACAAAATGAAACAGCAAAGGTTTACACGATGTGCACAGTAATATCGTCATTGTGAATCACTATAGCTATATTTAGACACACTTCACTTCATGCAAATATATCCACTACATGGTTTTATTCCTGCGGGAGTTTTTTAATGTGAGATCAGCTTTACCTGGAAACAAGCCCATTTTCACTGTCCAATTCATGTTTATCTCAAACACCAGAGATTTCCTTGCTTTAGTTTCAAGATGAAAGAAATAGTAAAAAGATGGAAGCAGATCTATACTTTCTAAAGTTTGAAAGCACATCAGGCACTTGCCTCCATGTCCCTTCTGAGACAGCAACAAGCTCGCAGGAGGTACAGCACCTTGGGAATGAAGATCATGTGCAAGGGCGGGAGTGCATACATGGTTGCAAATACAAGTGCAGTGTACGTTCATGAAGGACATGCAAATTCCACAAGTGAAATCAGTAAAAGAGTGGACTTTATTTTGTCTGAGTTCACATCTCTTGCTTCACAAACCACTAATGTTCATGCAATCACCAACAGTCCAGAAATAGTTGGTTCTCTTTTCAGAGTCCCATCTAAGTCCTTGCATATAGTTTATTCAACAGACTTAGTAGCTTTCTTTCCCACTTCCTCAACTGCAATTACTTTTACAGATCACACGTACTGAGGAAAAAAAAAAAAAAAAAGAAAAAAAGCTTGAAAAAAAAAATATTTTATAAAAGTTTCATGAAGTAAAAAAATATTTCTTTCTGTTATAATTGCCAAAATATCTCCCCACTGCCCCTCCTTGTCATGCCAGGTTCAAGGAAAAGGAACAAATCATTCCTGGACTGGTTTAATACTGAGTTAAACTTTCCAAAAAACCCAAACCATCTCAAAACAAATAGTGGCAAAATACAATCAGCAACAGCAGGAAGTGATTGGGCAAATACAGAAGCAGTGGACTCAATGTTAAAAGCTCAGGAATGCTACAAAGGGGTTTGTGGGAATCCACTGGAAAAGATGAAGGAAGAGGGGCAGCAGATGAGAGGTCCCATGGCAATGGTGACAGAAGCACTGCCACTGGGAAGCTCACGGCTTCTCTTGGCCCTCCGCCTCCCTTGGCAAGAGATGCTGTTGTGCAGATCAAGGCAGCAGCACAGGATGCACAGAGCTCACCACGCAATCCCTGCCTGTCCCACTACCTGTACTTGATGGAATGACACATTGCTGCAGCAGCTAATAAATAGAAGTAATTTGATTAGCTTTCCCTAACTAGCGATAAGATCCTGACAAACCCTTTTTAATGCGTTTCTGGAGCAGGATGAAATTGTTTCATTTGGCGAGCAGGGCCCCACGGGAGTTGCCTCCAAGCTCCTTTAGTGAGAGGTAAAAATATGCCAATCATTAATGAGGGGAGAATTACGGAGACTTTAATGCAATCAGAAAAGAGGAGCCCTGAGGCAGCTGGGGAATAAAACCTGCCCTTAAATCAGAGGCAGGCAGCCGGAGCATGGAAATAAAGGCATACACAAGCACGTACACGCACGCACACATACCTACCACACACACAGACCTTGCAGGGCTGCTGTAAATACACTGGGAGTTTTGCCTGGGCAACAAACCCCTATCTCAGCAAATGGTATCCATCTTCTCTCCAAAAGATTTTAAAAATCACAGTAAACCATATTCATTTGGCAGCCCCCTCCCTCTGCCAGGAGAGCCCCACTGCCCAACAGAATTGCAGGTTTAAACATGTAAAAAGCCAGAGCATTTTGTGAAGGAGTCAGTTGCTTGGATGTCAAGGAGCAGCAGCGAGGCAGCTTTGCCAAGTGGAAAGGTGCCTCTCTCAGGGCCAGACTTGCTGCATGAGCACAACATGTATAAACTGCTCACTGTCCTGCACTCATGCCAGAGGCAACATCTACTTTATGGTGAAAGGCACCTCCTCCCATACCTTCACCACTCCCTCCTCAACCACTTCAGTGAATCCCCTCCCTCATGCACAAATCATATACCATTTATTCCTTAGCAAAATAGAAGTCTTAAAGTTGCTGGCATTTTCTCTGGCACTGTGGCAGGCCTGAGTGGCCTGGCTGATTCATATTTTGCAGAGGTGTGTGTGTTCTTTCAGAAACTCCTCCTATGAAAGAAAGCATTCCATCTTTCTGCAGCAATTCTCTAACTCGTGCTTGCATAATACAGATGGCTGTTTCAGAACAGACCATCCCAGAGAATGCTAGCTCCCAGTTTAATGGCATGAAAAGCAGGACAGTTTTGGGAGTTTTCCCATATTTCTTTCAGATTCACCTTGTTTACTTGAAAGTAATGAAAAAGAGTACTGGGATATCAAACATCAGCCACCTTTTTTCCTGCCAGATACACAAACGATGATGCTACAAAGCCTGGGCATGCAGTACTTCAGCCCTTTTCCCTAGTTTGGATTAGCACTAACATACAGAGAAGCAACTGAATGGCTGCCGAAAATTCTAAGAGGAAAATCAGTTCTAATTTCTGGCTTTAATACACACTTGAGGGGATGTGAGACAACTCTTTCTTCCTCCCATAACTCCTGTGCTGTAGTGAGAGTGTGGCACCCTTTCCTTCTGCTGGGTGGAACAACTACCCTGCTTGGTGTGCACTTAAACAATACACTCATGTACTGAGAAAGCTCGGCTGCTGCCTCTTCTGCCACTGAGATTTATCAGACACCTCTGCCACAAAAAGGCTGTGCTTATGCATCACATTGACAACTGTGGAACTGAAACACTGGGGCAAGTGACTACCAGCCATTTAGCCCTAAAGACAAGTTACAAAGTCACTAAGTAAAATATTAAGAACAAGTAAAGAGGGAGCTGTCCTGAGACATGGAGCTCGAAGCTTAGCAGGTAAGTTAAGGTACACAGCTGGCACAGTCCCAAACAGGTATCAAGCACGGAGCTGCGTGTCCCACTGTTAAATGATCAGAGAATACTTATCCCCAGGTAAGGAGGCCAGCACGTCCCTCAGCAGCAACTCCTACTGGCTACTTGAACCCTGTGATGATGGGCTCCCAAAGTAGTACTGCAAAGCTCTCTGCAGCTGGAAGTTCAGAATGAAAAAGACCTCCGAAGAAAAGAAAGCCTCCAGGGTTCTCCCAAATTCCATGTATCTGAGACTGAGAGATCGAAGCAACTGTTGGGTATATCACTCAGCCAGACTGCCTGGCCTCAAAAGCCAGAGAAATCACTTCCCAGAAACACAAACAAGTAAGAAGACCCTATCATAGAAACCATCAAGACTGCAAAAAATAGCTAGCAGGAAATTCAGCATGGCTATAGCACAATGCTGTCTAGCATCTAGAAATTATATTTTTGTCCCTTTAGAGTCAGGGCCAATTTTAGCCCTAAGTTCCAGTTGAATTCAGTGATTTCTTCCAGTCAAGAGCTTTAGGCTATTCAAGACAGTTACTATACCTCTTCCCTGGTTCCATTTCTAGTGGTAATTCAGGTTTTACTGACACAGTCCAACCTAGTTTGTGGTGGCACTCAAGCAAGCAGAGCAGCCTTGTGTCTCCCCTGAGCAGCAGGCAGAGGTCTGAGATGCTGTCACACACTGTGGCTCCACACACAGGCCTGCCTTGCTGAAAGCAGCTCCTTCTCATTCTGGTTTGTTATGATTAAAAATGCACATCACCCAGCGAGGCCTTGGAGTGGAACTCAGCTGGAAATTGGATCATTAATATTCCTTCTCATGCCCATTGCCACAATTTCTTACCTCTCCACAAGCAATTGCTAACAATGCAACAACTGATGGTCTCAGACTAGAAGTGAACTCAAGACTAAAAATGCCCATTGTCACTCCAATTCATAAACTTTTGTCCATACCCTGGCATCCCATCAAACTTAGGCCAGTGAGCTGCATGTCAGCTGTCTTTTAACCCTTTGAACTGCCTTTCCCTAGTTTATCTACCAAAACCTCTTATGATCCATATCATCTTAAACCATCAGAAACAGGATTCAAGATTATCCTCATTCCTAAGCAGATGGAACCACAAGGAAAGGAAACAATTAATTCAAAGAATCTATCCACTCATGGTTTTTAACTCTCAGCCACCACACTTTCCACACAGTTAAAGTACTCTAAATGCGTTGGAGAGATAAATGCTAAGCAAGAGAAGGACATACCACATGATGGAGAATCCTGCAATTGTGCAAAGGGGGATATTTTCTTATCTAGCAGAGTTATCTACATGAGCTCACATCAATCCTGTGTGCTGTTACTGCTGCAAACTAGCAGATGTGCAAATCCCCCACCACTGCTAAAATCATCCTTTCACAAAAAGGATCCAGAAGCATAGAAATGGCACAGGACAAAGAGTAGGTGATTGAAATCCCCTGTAAGTCTCATTGTGAGTACTCATTGGCCTGTTTGAATACACCTTCCTGTATGATGTTTACATCAGACAGCAAAAAGCACAATACAATCAGGAGTACAGCAATGATCATGGAAAAATAAAAACGAATAGGCATATTTTCTCTTGGGACTTCAGCATCATCTCTTTGGACATTGGTACCAGGCAGAGGAAGTTTGTCAATTTACTGAGCTGAAATTCCTTTGGCTGTGTGCAGCACATTGTCCAAGAGGTTAAATGTCTGCTTGAGAAGTGGAGAAACCTGCTAGCCAGCAACTAGCATAAGGCAGCTGGGAAAACATCACTGCTCACAAGAATCTGAACGACAACAAATATAAATTCTGCTCCAAATATCTATTAATTCTCCATCACCTTATTCAACTACCTCAAAAACATCTCCTCCCAGTAAACATTTTGCGTCTTACATGGATAAACTGTTTGGGACTCCAAGGATCTGTAACACATCACTGAAATGCCCCTCAGGCTGAGGACTTGCTTCGTGTCCCTCTCCATAACACAAATACAATACAAATATCTCCAAAATCAAGTGTGCACTAATTATCACAAGGGCATGATTTAATATTAAACTGCTCCTGCCACACACAAATTTGCATGTTTGGCACTTGCATTTTGATGTCACTGTTTGTTTAGTTTTACGTCAGAAATAATAATTTCCAATGAAAAAACTCTGACAGTAAAACATATAGCTTCATTACCAGCCACTTCAGTGCAGAAACATGAATGGTGATTATCTCAGAGTGATGGGCTTCATGAATGTACACAGCAGTATCAGCTCAAAGGAATTCAGAAAAGGAGCTGTCCGTCAGATGGAATAAACAAAACCCTGCCACACCAATTTGAGATAAGCACAAAGAAATAAAAGAAGAACCAGAGGGTCTGAAATTATATGACTGGTCCTACCTGCTTGAAATACACACACTTTTCAAAATCAAAAACCTAATGAACTTACTGTGCCACACCACAGCCATTTCCCTCCAGGGAAGAGGAAGTAGCCACCACCACTGCCTGCTCCCTTTGGCAGCTCAGTCAGTCGCTGGCACCTCAGCTTAGCGCTCTGTTCACAAGGGCAGAGCCTTGATGGCTCCTGAAAGCCAACAGAGCTCCAGCAAACACAAATCAGCAGCCCACAGAAAGACAGACAAGTGTTACATACATTAAATGTATTTTAAAGAGACACTATTATCTGTTTAAAACAAAGCTCTGCTATAGCATTTGTCAGCTCTGGACTCAAATAAGCTATACAACCACACAAGGACCAGTGACTTCTCTTGTATCACTGAAAGCCACAAACTGCGGGTACCTCAGTCATTCAGCCTTCTACCAATGCTTGAGTGTCAGCTTTTCCCACCTGAACTGAGAGGCAACCCCTGAGTTTTCCTAATCCTCCAAGCCCCAGCCTCCCCAACATTCCTGGGGCCAACTTACACGCCTTTCTAGACATCCCTCTCTGCGACCATGACAAGGGCAGAGCAGAGGGTGCTCACGGCAGTCTTGCTCAGGGAGCACTGGCTACCATGCCGCAAATTAACTTAACCCTCAATTTATTTAAGGGGGGGCAGGCAGAAAAATCTTGAAAGGTTTCTTCTTCCCTGCCAATTTTTCCCATCTTCTACCTCAGTTCTGGCTGGATTCCCCCTTCCCCCTGTCCTCAGCTAGCACTGCCAGGCTCAGTCCTCCTCACCCTAGCCCCCCCTCCCCAAGGACAAGCAAAGTTATTACAATAATGAATTAGCCAGGCTGCTTACTGCTGCCAGTGGCGAAGGCAATTATCCCACTCCACGTCCCCAGCCACCGCTCAGCTCCCTCATAAAGAGAGGCTTTTGGGGCCGCTTTGTGCTTTGATTGGAAATGAAGAGATTGCTAATTAGGGAACCCCTGCTGGGATCGGGCTGGCAGGAACAATGGTGAAACGGACGGAGCACGCGTCCATTTAGAGAGGGGGGGAGAAGAGAGAAATGTGAGCCCCTCTGTAATGTAGTGCATCCTCTACTCACACCATAAACAACAGGGCAGACAATTTTATAGAGATTTTCACCTTTTAAAGTATGCTAACTTGTTTATAGAAAGCAATAATTTGGCGTGTGTTTGCACAGGTCAAAGCCTGTAGTTTTTGTGTACAGTATGCGCTGACGCATGCGTGCGTGCATACCCTCCTGAAGAAAATGCCTCTGGAAATAACTGTGGGTATCTACACAGCTGACCATATCTTTCTTGTTATTCACTGGGCAGCAGGCACCAATCCTGCATTAACAGGGATAGATGCTTAGGAAAGCCTGTTGATGAGTATTAGCATAGAATTTTAATGCCTGAATTCACAAATCACCAAAGTTGAAAATGACTTACCAAATTAGTCAGTTCACCTGAGGCTTTCCCAGGAACTGCTTCCACTGCTTATCCAAGAGCTTTAAATGACAAGTGGACCTCCAGGAGGAGAAAATTTCACCATTAACACAATGTTTTCTTATACTTATCCTGAAAATTTTTTTTAATTCAATTGCTCTAAATGTTCATGGAGGGTCACAGGAGCTATATTCACCTTTCTCATCTGACAAATTGTGCACCAAAAATTAGAAAATACCTCCCTCACAGTGCACAAGCACAACTTGACGACTTCACAAAACTGCACCAACAGCCCCTATACACATAGTATGCTGTGGTCTTGGAGATCTAGTGACTTTTAACTCTTGTCAAAGAAAAAAATACCTCCTTCAACATTTCAACATGCAAATCTCACCATTTATAAAATACAGCCTGTCAACAAAAGCAAATGTCTCACTTTTTTGTGCAAAGCTGACAGAAAGCAGTTGGAACCTATCCTGCATTACTTGGTTAACTAAGTAATTGCATCAGGGGAGCATACAAATACCATGTTAAAACTGAAAATACAGTTTTCAACCATATATTTGACTCACCATGCAAAAAAATTGCATACTGTTGATTAGTGCAATATATACACTATACACTAAGTGATCTATGTAATATGTAAGCTAAAGCAAATTTCAAATTTGAAGACTGAATTTACATTTCAGAATTCCCTTGCAGACACTGAAGCATTTGAATGTACAAGTGTAATATTCCCTGAAAATATTTTCAGTAAAGCACAAGTCTTAACAGAAAATGATCACTAAAGGCAGAAACACAGCTGAACTGAAAATGACTTTCAAATTCACAGACTATTTGTCCCCGCTGTTTGCTCACCTCTAGTGTTTATATCCTTCAAACAGTTGCAGGTAGTTTTCACGTTCCCTTCTTAGTCATCACTTAGCCAAGCTTCACATATTTAGTTCCTTTGATCTTCCCTCATAAAAACAATCCCTCAAGCTCTGTTATCATTTTTGTTGTTCTTCTCCTACTACCTTCCAAGTTTCCTCTGCATTTTTTGCTGCCAGTGCCCAGAGCTGAACATCTCACCAGAACACGCCCTCGCTGCTTCCTGGTGTCCTGCCTGCACACAACACAATCCAGTCTCATACAAAGGCCAACATTTGCAGCCTGCCCACTCTGCTCCCTTGGCCTGTCATGCTACACTGCCAAGGTGAGACTTGTCTGTCACTACCATTCCCCAGGACTCTCATTTAGTTTCCACCTGTGTTCCACTTGCCTGATGGGAGTATTTCCCCTCGCGTAGGTATACGGTCAGAAACTAAAACCCTGTGCTAAAACCATGCTTAGGGTTGTTTTAGGTTGCCGACAGCCCTGTATTTACCTACTGCATGCATAAAACCTGACCACTTAAAAGCAAGGAAACATCTTACCTAGTGACACCAGGAGCCAAATTGTAATGTGGTGTACAGTGGCAGAGCTCATTTGCTTTCCCTGCAGCTGTACCAGTTTACACCAGCTGAGAAGTCTTGGATTGCCCATATCACAAAGAATCACAGTCAGAGACAGTAAAAAGAAGGGTATCTTTCACTGCAGCAGCTGTTACTCTGATGTACGAAGCCTTGTTACCTTGATTTCACCATCCAAGCGTTTACATTGTAGGGATACAGCCATGCTGAATGTATAAGCAATTCAATATAGCTACCAGTTGCTTCAGGAATTCTTTGGTAAAGCACTTACCATTGCACCCTTGATAATCAAATTCTTATTTAACAGAAGAGGAATAAAACTCATGGCAAAATTATAGAGGGACAGGCCACCTGTATTTGAGACAGATGAATGGGCCTCATTACTACATCCATTCACAGGGGCTGATTTTGACTAGCCTAAATATCCTAGCAAAAGGGGATGAAAGAAAGTGGCCTTCTCATGGCATTATAGCAGGCAGGGCAGGGGGACATGTTAGAAATAACCAGATGTTCTAAAATCCTGAAAGACAGAAGAAGGCCCATTCTCTGTTACACTGATTCTGTTGTGCCCTTAGTAACATGCTACTGGTTCTGTCCTCATGTAAAACTCACTTTCTTCCAGAGCCCAACTTCCTTAAGTAAGTGTGTTCTTAATATTCATTCCTGTGTAAAGCTGGGAAAGTATGAACATTAAAGCACTCAAACCAAGATTTCTTCCTCAAATTCTTCCTGAAGCAACACAACCACATTCTGCCACATAGAGTATAGGAAAACCCCAAAGGTTTTTGTAGTGTATTGAATTTCCTTCTCTAGTGGATTTAAGTGTAAGATTTTGTATTTTAAACTACCAATGAATCACATCTCTGTGATTGATCTACAATCTGCAGTAGATTGATCTACTTCTCTGCAGAAGTGTAGATTCTCCATTAATTTGACACAAATATGTGTTACATTCACAGAGCACAAAACTACATTGTTCCTGCCTATTTGTTTCCTTTAGGACTTTAACTTTTACAAAATCAGTTATAGAAAAATGAAGTCCCTCTGCACGAGCTCTTTAATGCAACTCTGTTGCAAAAAGCAAAGATCCTACCATCCTTTTCAACTGAGCCACATTTGTCCTGCCTCTTCCCTTGTGCTAACACCTATGTTTGTACAGCTCAGATTGAGGAGCTGGTCTGGGTTAAAAATTCCAAAAGGTTAGCTTAATTCAAACTGACCACATGCAGGATTACTGGAAGTCCAGCTGGACACAAATACCTGTACGTGGCATATGACATGCAGCAGTTGTGAAAGTTGTGAAACCATTAGCAATGTCAAAGGGTTTCTTAAAAGCATTCATATATGGGGTATTTTTCTTTGAAAATGTCCCCATTTGTGTAGATAAATGATGACATGGTTGAGACAGAACGAGATTGAAAGACATAAGTTACTGAACTGAAAAGCATGGTGCTGTCAAACTAATACCTGCTCAAAACAAAACCTATCCAATGACAGATCTGAGAAGCATAATAAATTTCATTCCAAGAATAGGCTAAGGGTTGACCTGATCTAATTGTAAGTGGGGGAAAATTTAATAATGGAAAGTTCTTTAATCTAGCTTTAAAAGAATATAAGACAAGATTATTCTTGGTATCCGAAACTAGACAAATTTCACTTAGCTGTAAAGACATTTTTAAACAGACAGAACCAGCCATTGGGACCACTTGTCATGAGGCATGCTGGTTATTCTACCACAATGTCTCTAAATCAAGGTTGTGTGTCTCTCTAGGAGATGCTGATGTTGAGAAACTGCCCAGACAAGTGCAGGAGTTACTAGGTGAATTTTAGATCTTAATGCAGTTAGGCCTAAAACATGAGTAGTATGGGTCTGCCTTAAGATCAGTTGAGAGCCCTTGAGGTTCTTTAAGAGTTGTAGAAAACAAGACAAGTGTTCAAAGGCATCATCTGCTTTGCTGAAGCTGGTCACTAAGTGTTTGAGCTGCTTGTCCAGTATTGTTCGTTCCCAGTAAGCTTCAGTTGAGACAAGTCATACACAGCTTTCATAAGGAAATTTCTTACACATTATAGTAATCCTGCTATGAAAAATTACACATTTTTGCCAGAGGAAATATACTTTATCTACCAGAAAATATAAAGCATATATAAAGAATGTGTAAAGGCTAATGGCTAATACTGTGCAGTGCACAAATCTTAAATAGGAAAAGTGATCAGTTAAACTTGTCCATGTCTTGAATTCAATAATCTTTGGGTTGGTTAGAGGTGAGGTAAATGAGATTTAATTTTTTAAAAATCTCCTTTACTGTTTTGAATTTTAGTTCAAGCTTAATAGAGCAAGTTGCCAATGAGAACAAATACTATAAATTCATCACATCATGGTTACAAAAGGGTGAAGAGAGCTGCTTGTCAGTCAAGCCCAATATGCTTGCCTTGCTATCAAGGTTTGCCTATACTACTACAGCACTCATTTTCAGTGTGGGCACACTGAAGTCAAGCTGAGAACTCTGTTGTAACACATGCCCATGAACAGAGAGGAAAAACTGTTCTTCCAATTTCTCACATATTCTGCTTGACTAAACATGGCTCTAGTTTTAACAGATAAAACAAATCCATCATTTCATTCTCACTCTTTCACAGTATTGGGGAAAACACTGTTCTATTCTTCTCCATTACATGTTCATTTAGTACTTTATTGCCTACTGAAGACTTCTCAAAGGCACACACTGTTGTTCTCCAACTCTCTCTGATTTGCGTCATTGCAGGCTGTGTTCAAAAACTGATCACCTGTTCTCTCTGTAACATCTCTCGAACATCAGCCTTGCCTTCCTACTACAACTTACTGCCCCTTGGCTCTCAGCAAGGAAAAGCTATATTGCCTTTTCTCTAAAGGGATCACATCAGCCTTATTATCCTTCCGGATTCTATCTTTCCTTAAGGATGACCCAGGACAAATTATGTTCAGCTCATCAGGAAAGGCAAAGAACTTAGAAAAAGATATCTTACATTTATTGAAATTTTTTTTGAGTTTTCTTTACTCTGAAATGAAACTAATAAATACTCTGGCTGAATTCGGTGAGGTGTCTTTTGAAATCACTTTCTGAAACAACTCATTGTAGGAGCAAAAGTCCTTGATGATATTGCTAATTTTTAGGAAGTTCACGCCATACTTAATCATCTGAAAAGCTACACTAGCACAGCTTGGGGAAAGAGAAGACAGCAACCATCAAAGTAATTTGTAATCTCAGTTTCAAGTACCTGACTGGAGAAGCAATCCCTGAATCCTAGCAGATGCAGACTTCCCTTGTAGACCTCCAGTGATGCACCCATGAAGGCTGCAGCAAGGCTGGCCCAGACCACAGGTACAGACTTGCCAGGTGGTAGCCCTGGAAAAGGTTGTTCAGGCTTGAGAGAGAATGTCCTCCTACATACAAAGAAGTGCTACCTTTGACTGGCCTTGAAGACAGCTTTAAAACAGAGAAAGGGGTCACTAAACTCAAAGAGTAAAACATTCTTAATAGAACCACAATAAAGATTATACAGTAGTTCAAGAGTCTGATGAAAGGTTGTAGAAGGGGGCAAAAAACATAGAGTCTACTGGAGCTAAAGAGCATTTAGAGACAGGACTTCAATCCAAAAACTATTGAAGAGTGTAAACAGTGAGGAAGGAACCAGGCAACATGGGAGAGAACTAGGGAGAAGAAAAAAATCAGGAAATAATTTCAACTGTATAACTATGAAAATTTCTCTTATAGTATAAAGAATTTACCTGCACAACTGTCATCCCAGAAGTGAACAGGGGTGCTATGCAAGCAAAGCAATTCAAAGAGAACAACAAGAATGGAACAACCCAGGAAACTTTCCCACCTCTGAATGTTGTGATCTCACAAACTGGAATATTTGGTAAACTTAGGAGATTTGCAGCTACTATCACAAAACACACATAGAAAACGAAGGACCAACACCTCCCCACCAAATCACTGGTATGTTACTGTAAGAAACAGTTTTCCATGCTCAGAAGATGTTATAGGCTTCCCCTTTAAGGGACATTTAAGTATGGGACTATTTTTTCTTCCCTAATGATAGGAGAAGGCAGTGAAGGAGGTCAGAGTCCTGTAGATCTCTGTGCACTCCCTATGGTCTAGTTTAGGAGACTTAAAAGGATTCAGATTAACTGGGGTGGCTTTGTTGATTACACACAGAGAGGAAAATGACCCCATGTGGTAAGTGTTTCCAGGACAGCTGCTCCGTTGGTGAAACACTGCTGCATTCCAGAAATAAACTCCTACAGTCAAATTAGCAGCTCAAGTCCTCTCCACAGAAATGTGCCTTTACTAAAGTTGCAGCATTTCCCAGATGAATGGGAAACCAGCAGCATAAATTCCTGCTTAGCTCCGCTTTTAAAGAGAAAAGGATACAAAAAGATGTTTGTACAATATCAAATCATTCTTCATAGTCACATAATTGCCCCGCATTATTGATGGGCTCAAAAAAA
>VYXF01012226.1:1255481-1351318 GCA_013397295.1 Polioptila caerulea
AAAAAAAAAAAAAAAAAAAAAAAGAAATTTGGAATATTTCTGGCTGGGTTGGAGAGCTAAACCTAGCATGGTTCCCCAACACTTCAGGCCTGTCACAAGTTTTCCAGGTCTAAGAGCTTCAGTGCAAAAAAAAAGATTTTGGGTTCATTCCCATGCACATCAGTACCTACTAGTGCAAAGTACTGAAATATGCAAAAGATTACAATCTACATGTGAAGCAGGATAGGAAGCACTGCTGTCCTTTCCCTGGCCTCTTCTAGCTCCCAAAAAGTAATGCACAGCTGTCCTCTCATCACAGAAGTGAATTCTGGCCCATGAAAGTAAATGTGCCCAGAAGCCCCAAGGCATTTCACATTATACTGAAGACATACAGCAGCAAAACTACATGAGACTACATGAACTTCCAAGTTTACAGAGGTTTACAATTACAAATTTACAGATGGCAGCATTGGTAAAGGCTAGGAGAAAAAAGAAAACAAAAAGCCAAAACACCAAGCCACCTTTTCAGCAGATAAGACAGCACAACTTCAGAACCCTGGGCTCAGAGGATAGGCATTGTACAAGAAGCATTCTCCTCCATATAACCACTGAGTGCAAGATGTTTGTGGTTCTTCCCCTTTCTCACACTATAGTCTCATCTTAAAGGCAAAATTTCTTCTTCTTATCCAATTTCCTCCTCTGTCAAGTAAAACCTGGGAAGATGTTCCCATAGGCTGCACTGCAGGCGGAAGGTATAGAGGGCATATCACTCCCTCTCACTCACGGATGGGGAAGCCAAAAGCCATTGACAAAGTTACAAGGAACAAGTACCAGCAAGACAAAGGCCCTGCTGGCTGTTCTAATGTAGTGACCCTTTGCTTCAAGAAACCTTCTCCAGCTGATGATAGAGCAATGCAAAGCTCCTCTGCCTCAACAGGTCCCCAAACCAAAACCCATTGAGTGACCAAACCTTCTGCAGCGCTCAGCATTACAGAGCAAAGGATGCGATACAAACAAACTCCTCACTCCTGTATAATGTGATATAAATACCTAAAAGGGTTCCCTAACCCACTGCCTCTTTCCCTCTGGGAAAATGTTACCTCGAGAACCATGCAGTTGGTGGGAAGGAACATAGTACCATACAGAAAGGATAAATCAGGAAGAATAATTTCTGCTCATTTCAGTCTTGCTCTGTGGCTGCAATCTTCTCTTCACTGCTACCTTCAAATTGGCATAGCTTTTCTATCCCAGGGACTTTGGCAGCTTTAGAAACACTACCTATAGCAGGAGAAAACATCCAGGACAAGCAAGATTGGATATCCCAAAATATAGAATCTACATGTCTGTAATAGAGTATCATGTAAACAACTAACTGCAAAAAGTGACAATACTGAATCCTGTTGCAAGAAAAATTATTAGCAGAGCTACACCAGGTCAAGTTAAGGTGCCACTTAGTCCCATATTCTACCTCTGATATCAAACACTAACATGTGCTCAGGGAAAGACTATAAGAAAGGAGAGTTTTCCCCCTATTCTTAACCTTGTTGGACTTTTGCAGACCTCATAATCAGTATGTTGGCAGCCCGTGACTTAGACAGCTCCCTCTAGACCATAACATGTACTTGCCACTAATGAGTCCACATGTCCAGTAAATGCCTTTATGGGGTGTTCTTTTTGAATCCATCCATAACTTTGTCACTGAATGATACAGGAGAAAACCCAAGACTAATTTTATGTGATACAGTATTTAACTTGTTTTATTTAAAGCACTTCTTTTTAAAGAGAAGGATGACTACCTCATTGAAGAAAGTAAGGAAAATATGTATGTAAAGATACTGAGAACATGTAGCAGAGCTCTTAGCTAAGAAAGTAGAGGTGCTAATTTTGCAAAGCAAAGAATTAGACCAGTGTTACACTGGAAAATATAGGCCTATGCTCTTTTTGGTATCTTTTTGTTAAGTCCATATCAAGCAAAGAAGAAGCCACAAGACACAAAGAAGAAGACTCCCAAGAAGCTACACTTCCGGCAATACATTACTACAAATTCCTACCTCAGTTGCCCTCATCTTTCCTCTAGCCACAGACTTCATGACTGACTCTTGTCCTAGTAGTCTCTTCTTTTGAATCAAATTGGAAGCTCTTTCAGACAGAAGCTATCTCATGGCTTAATGCAGCAACCCCAGCTGAAGGGAATGAGTATGATACAAACATCAAGAGCAAAACAGAAGCAATATCCAAAGCTGCTGGTAGAACTCATCACTATAGTCTGAGAGCTAGTTAAGAAGAAGTAGAACAGTCACAGCATGAGATTTATTAAGTACTAGATAATAATTTTATATTACATAACATATGATGTTGCATACTATATTAAATTCATTATTGTGAGCCTCAAATGTTCAGCTACTGATCAAGTCCCAAAAGAAACGTAATTATATATTCTAATATGCATTGGTGGTTATTAATATCATCTCTTTTTTTGTTCTTTTTTTTAAAGAATATAGCTGGCATTGCTTTTTAGTTGTTCCCTGAAACCTTGTGGTATAGACACTTTTCTCCTATTAAAATAAAACCTGCAATTTTTCTCATCATCAATGATGAGAAACATGGTCGAGATGTAAAGTCAAACATCAAGTGCTGCAATAAAGTTGTTGGCAACATCAAAGAGGATGAAGTATAGAAATTATATGTAGGGTAATTAAATGGCTCTGTATTTTATTTGCATATCTCTACATATAAGCTGGCCTGACTCAACAAAGAAGCATTTCACTACGGCCTTTTGGCCCTACTAGCTTTGTGCAAGATTTTGCAACATGCTCCAAATGGTCCCAAGATTTCTTGTTCTTCTGACCTTGCTATGGGAAACTGCAGAGACCTGCCTGAGATTCCTCAAAACACAACAAAACATCCAAAAAGAGAATCGGTGCAAAGCATGTTGAAGTACAAACCAGGGACAAAAGGAGATAGGGAGCATCATGAGCAATCAGCTCATTTATTTCAACACGTGAGAGTCCAAAACTTGCAGTTATCAGCAGTGGTGCAGCTAATGGTGTGAGCCAAGCTCAGTTCATCAGCTGCCTGCATCTGATGCCTCAGGGGCAGCAGTGTAAGGGCTTCCCCAGCCCAGTGTGCTACAAGGACAACGGAGAGCCCAGACACAGTCAGGGCCTCCACTTCTCACAGGCCTGTGGTTGTAGAAGCACCTAACAGATGCTCCAAGCTGACATTCTGCAGTGCTGTGCTCCTTGAACAAGTTTCATGCACCCACAGGGGTGGTGTGGCTGAGTGACAAAGCACTGCTCCTCCAGCAGCCCCTGCAGCAGGTGGGCATTTCTCCTTCTGCCACCCTGAGGCCAGAAAGAAATACCTGACTTCTCAGGGGAGGTTTGGTACTTCAGTGCAAAGGAGGTGGGATGTTTCATCATCCACTTCCCATCAGCCCACACAAGTGGGCTCGCTCCTGAGTAGGAGTTGGCATTGGGATCACAGGATAAAAAGTACTTGGACTATCCTGGCTCAACTTACAAGCAAGACCAACTGAGTAGTGACTGCCTATTGACCAGAAAGGTGAAGGAAAGGAAAGGGATGGGAGAGGTGGATATCCTGTGACATGACAGCCTGAGACTTTGTAGAATCACCGAGCAGTTTGGGTTGGAAACCTTAAAGACCATCCAACCAATGCTTCAGACCAAGACACTGCCAGCAAGACTCACTATGGCAATTCTCAAGCTACCATTTGCAGCCAGTCTCCATTAAGCACCATAAAATACAAACACGCTTGGAGCTACCTCTGCTCAGTCACCTCTCCCTGGGAGCAGACAAACAAGTGGCAAACTCAACATGTCTGGCATGTTTTGTTTTTTTTTCTGGAATGAGTTAGGAAGAGTGCAGCTCTTCCTTTGCACTATCCTAGGTAAACAGAAGTTGTTGCTGGTACAAAGTGCCTCAAAGTGGCAGGAACAGCATTATCACTTCAGTGCTGTTTCCTGAAGGATCAATAAGCCAAGACAATCAATTCTTCTGGCTAGCCCTTATTCCTCAGGAGAAGCTGTGACTCTCATCCCCCATCATTTAACTCTTCACAAACATAGCAGCAGCCCTATTAATTCTGTCCTCCTTAAATACACATTTCCCAAACCCACATGCCAGGAGAGATTACAGAGCTAGAACTGCTGTATCCAGGTCAACATGGTATTACCAAGAGGTAAGGCCCAACACTTCAGCACAGTAGTAACATGTCTGTATATACTTGCAGAACATGGAGGCATCTTCACATCTGATTTCTTTGTACAGGACAGAGGGCCCAAAGAAATTGTAGCTCTCTATCCCCAACTACTTCTCTGTACAGGGAGTATAAGGCAGTCCCAGAGCACCAGCTGACACAGAAAGGCCTGCACAGGCAGTAGATGGCATGAACAGTCCCTACAGAGAGTCACAAGAGTAGAGCCTATTTAGAGACACACAAAAGGGAGGTTCAATCCTATGTAGCAAAAAAAAAGTGAGAAGGATGGGAAGAAAGCTCAAGAAGAATGGAAGAATCATGTGATTATCTGCAATGTGAAAAAGAGAATAGAGATTATGGGGGGCAAAACAGGACCATACTCAGAGCCGGCAGTAACACAAAGAGTTTTGCTGGGAACATGCAATTCTCCATAGACGATCCAGAATGGGGAAGCAGGAACACAGTTAAGAAATGGGCAAAACACATCTCGTCAGTGAAGAGGCCCACCTTGAACTGAGCGGGAAGCCTGTTAGAGCTAGAATTGAAGAACAGCTGTGATACAAACAGCTTGGTCTAAAGATTGGCATGGACATGCTTAAAGCTGTACACAGCAGTTTCCACCTAAAAAGCAGTGGGACTTGAGCTAGGCTCTTCGAATGTCTTTCGGAGCATTAGAGAGGATGCTGATGCAAGTAATCTCTTCCTAGCCAATGTTGCACTCAGAAAATCCTTGTCTCCCTCTCCCATGCAAAGATAGCATTCACCAATATTTATAACTTGAGTGTTGCCACTCTCTCAGTGCTACAGACTGTAGATCAAAAAAAAGAATGACAGAGAAAATCCTATTCACATGAGCTCTTCAACAATCTACATTGAGCTCACATCACCAACAGGGAAAGGTTGAAACCTCATGTACCAGACCATGGGGACATGGTGCAACAGGAAAGAATTTGTTATTTAAAAGGAAGAAGTAGAAAAATCTGCCAGTGACAATAACTGCAATTTTAAAAATTCTAGGTAGCCTGTGGAGAAAAGAAAAGGTCTAAGGATGAATAAGAAAGCCAACAAAAACAAAGGCAAGCCTGGTGGCAGACGTTTCTCTCTTCTCACCCAGAAAGATACTCTCTAGGCCCTGAGAGCTTTAGGGGGATGTCGATTAAAGGCCTGTTTTAGTACCCAGCTACCAGTCATTTGTTCAGGCCTACTACAAAGAGATGATCACAGAAGACTGGGGGAAGAACTTGTGGAGTTTATTTCCTGCTGATCCAGCAAACCCAATTATGAAGAAAAAGTGAATCCATTCTGAGAACAGTGTGAAACTCTTGTGAGCAGGATCATTCGCATCTCACATGGTTGAGGGAAAGGAAAGGGCAGCAACTCCTTAATGAATAAAAATAGCCACTTATGCTTCCTTCTCATATATGCTGGGCATATGCCCTCTAGTACCCAAACAGCAAGATTTAGTTGCAAGAGTCATTCCTCCAAGGAAAGTAATTTCCCCTAAAAGTGGGAATCTCACTTTTTCTAGAGATTTTCCAGAGTGCTGAGTCTTTAAAACTGTCATTACTTTGAAGACATCATGTCAACTAAACTATGTGCTTTAAACTTTTAGAGCTGCAGTATCTCCTTCCCTGAAATTCCTATACTACTGTATTTTTTAAAGTACTTGCAGCATGCAAGAACACAGCAGCTCTCTCAGGAAAGTTGAAGAACACTTTTCAGTTTCCCAGTTCTTCATAAACTCTATATATTCCAGACAAAGCTCCACTGAAATGCAGCCACCTTCAGGGTAAACAGAAGCAAATCATTCGTAAGATGCAGCATAGCACTGGAGAGGACAAAAAGAGGAGAAGGAAGTGTATTTTGCCTGAAAGGTCAGCAGGGGAAACTAACTATAAACTGCTAATCTAAGTATAAACTGGCCACAGCAGAACAGCACAGGAGAGGAAAAGGTTGAGGCAAAAAGAAAGGAAACTGTGATGAGAAAGAGAAGGCAGGAGAAAAATATTCCACAGTTTTCAGCTCAGCCACAGGAAGCTTCTGTTTCAAAGTGATCTGGTGCAGATTTCAGTGATTAGAGGGAAAGAACACAATTAATGTGTATTTCAAATGCATTTAATAAAGTACACTCTAGCTGATGGTGCTCTCCTCAGCAGGTCCAGGCACAGAGCACAAAGAGAAAGGGGCCTCAGGCATTCACATCAGGTCGCAGTTTTAAATAATTTTAAAACTAGGGCAAGATGCCAAATCTTACCTCAAGGTGCTACATCCAGATAGACATGTCAGCAAAAATGCCAAGTTTGGCGGATACAGGATGACCATTGATATACATGGCTCCAAATGAAACTGTGACTTACTTTTTTAGCCAGAGTTTACCACTTTTGAGTAATAAACCTGGAGCTTCATCTCAGCAAGAGTCACTACGACTGAACTCAGACCCAGTTGTGTATCAGACAATGCCACTGAATGTTACACGAGAAGTTAGTCTTCTCTTTGTTATGCCAATATCAGAAAACCTTATTGGTGGCCAGTAGAAAATGTATAAAAAAAAATGCAATGTATGCAACCAAACAAACCAAAACTCCTGTCAAACAACAACAAAAACAACAAATAAACTGAAGAGGGCAACTCTTGTTCCCAGCAATAACTCTCTTGTTTTCAACTATGCACCTATGTCAGTGGTTCACAGTTTTTCGCACGGGCAAATCAGCCACTTGGGATTTATAGAAGATTGCCCTTTGTAGATCTTGGAGTTATTTTGATGGCAGGCACATACCATTTTACAAACAGGGAAACTGAGGAACACAGAGATATGACTTGGCCATGTGTCAGAAAACAACAGGTTTCTCTCCCCATTCCTTTCCAAGACCTCTTTTCAGAAGAGAGGCAGGATCATGGCACAGTTGTGATTTTGTGCAGTTCACCTGCAGCAGACAAATTTTCTAAGTCCCAGCTCAGAGCAAAAAAGCTTATCGCTGGCTAATTCACAACACAACAGCAAGCCTTAGCAGCACAGAGGTCCTGGGTTTGCTGCAGGCAGGCAGGCCTGCTCTTTTTCAGCTACAGAAAGGTCTACTCAAGCTACCCACGCATATATGATGAACTCATCACAAAAGCAATCAGGCATTAATTTGGTCAATCATTCCTGTCACAGCAAATACAGTTCTTCAACTAGACTATTTGATGCAAGACTCCAGCTAAACTGAAGGACAGATAAAATCACTTTAAAAGGTACCAGTTTACAGAACAGAAGTAGGACAATTTAGGTACTGACCCATCCATACTTCCTTTTTTTTTTTCTTTTTTAAAAAAAGGTGACCCAAGAGTTAAGTAGAAACAAAAATAAAAAGCATTAAAAAATTAAATTGTGTCTTCCAGGCATTAATAATAAAAAGGCAACCCACTCTCCAATCCTCCTCATTTAGAAGAGTATTTATTTGGAGTTTCTGTTAGGCGGCTGCATGCGCTGCGTGCATCCTGCTTCACTGAAGAAGAGCCTTTTTGAAGCATCACTTGACTTTGTTTTAAATATCTTGCTACAGTTTCCATTTTAGCTCGTGAGATGATTATTTTCTCTCAAACTGAAGTTATACAGCAGTTGAAAATGCTGATGGCTTAACTGGTTTCTTTTTTTTTTTTCCCTCTCCACAGCAGCCCTGAGGGGTTTTAACTCTTTCTTGCAGCACTGAAATCCTGCTTTTGGAGTTCAATGTTTAACTCGCGCTGGGAGACTCATAAATATTCGGAGTCACTCTCTCCCTCTCTGTTTGATTAGGAAATGAGCCTTTAACTCAATGTAATCCCCAAGCCATTAACAAAAAAGCCCTCAACAGCTCCACTATTAGAATTTCACTCCTAGCCCACAGAGGATTGAATTAGATTAACATAACTACCCGCAATCTGAGTTTATTTTCTGTGCCAGATAGAAATGTGTCTTCAGGAAAGGAAAAGAAGAGAGCTGGAGAGCAAGCACAGCATAATGAAATGTAAAAATAGATGAGAAATAGATGGACAGATGTACAGGTAAAGTGATAAAAAAGGTAAGAGAGAGATAGCTACACAGTCTTTAATAACTGGCTGCTAGCTTTGGGGGGTTTATGCAGAAGGCCCCTCAAAACACAGAATTGTTTCAGGAAGAGTATTTTTATCCTGCTTGTGTTTACTTCATAGTCTCAGGGATTTACAGTGAGACACCTGAGCATGTTGTACTCCAGACACCTGTGCAGCAGATTTGGCACAGGTTTTATTTATAATTCCCAAGAGATGTTATACTCAGCAATGAAAGGAGAGGCGTGGAAAAGAGAATCTGCGTGTCAATCATTACTTTGCAGTCAAAGAAACAAATAAACTGGGATGAAACAAAAGATGTTTGTTGGGTTTTTTAAGGAATGAAAAAAAAATCATACAACAGCATATGTGCAGTAAGACAGTTCAGAGGCTGATAGGTGCTTAGTCCACAAAATGTGAATCATTAGTGAAGCAGAAACTAAATAACACTTTCTACTACATAATTCATTGGTCTTCCCCTTAACCATGGGTAACTCCTTCCCTCCAAATAAAAGCTGTCCTATAAAGGACATTGATCATTATGCCACAGGATAGTAGTGCTTGGTTATTTTTTTTTTCCAAAGCAGTAATAAAAAAGATATGGCAGGTAACAGGGCAAAATACTCACATGTGGTTGAAAGAGAAGAATAAAGTCCAGCGATTATGTGGACACAACTATAGAATAGTCCAAACAAATATTTAAGACTGAATCTTTTTATAGCTTTATACTTGGAAGACTTCTTTGGGAATGCTCAGATTTCTGCAAAAATGTATGGTAAATGAGGGGGGGTTGCAGTGATTTCCAAGCACAGTCATGCTAATATTGGTTTTGTGTAGGGAAGAAAATAATTCGATTTTTTTTCAGCGATGTCTCTTGGTTTTTAATTCTTAGTGGTACCTCTATATGATAGATTCTTTGTTAGTTACAGAGTCAGCAATTTTAGTCTTTTAATGCTTTTCAGAAAAATCTGCTCTCCTTTTATTACAAAATAACATTGCATTATTACAGAGAAGCAATAAATATAATGGCAAAACAAACAGAAAAGGACTTAAATAATTTAAATGTGTTCATTTTTAAGTAAAGCAAAAAGCCTTAATAATAGAAATGAAGCTTCACATGATGACAACAATCACAGTTTTGTTTTATTTGTGAGAAAAAAGGTGCATAGCAGGCAATGTGTTGTAATGATCTTTTGGGGCATTATTTGGGCATATTAATTCACCTGGTTTATCCATATTCTCCTAAAAGCCTTCCTTGTATCAGAATTCTAGCTGTATGATGGAGTATCCATATCGATGGTTAAAAACTTAGAAAGCATTACTGTGTAGTCAAAAATTTTCATTCCTAGTACTTAAGCTAAATGCTCTATTATGAAATGTACATCGAAGAAATGCAAAACAAAGAAATAAAGAAGCTTATTTGTCACCCTCCTACAGTCAATCCAAGAAATTAATCTAGCAAGTATTTCTCAGAACCCTGATGTTTTAACTTGGCAGCTCTGAAAAAGGCAGCTCTGGTTTTATTATTCTGTTTTTATTAGGCACTTTTCCCTCCAAATTATTTTAAGTTTCGCTTCCTTTTATTTGTTCTTATCTTCAAAAATGGTAAATTGTGGGGGAAAAAGAAGTTTTCTAGAACATATATTTAGTGAGAAATTTATGCTGAAAAACTTGACATATCAAAATTAAAATTTTAATATTAAGGTTTTGGGGGCTAGATATAGCAAGGTTATTTTCCTATACTTAGAAATAAGTATTAACCCTAAATTTTGTAAAAAGATGTAAAACAAACCTCCAAAGCAAAAATATGAAACAAGAAAAACCTATTATATTTTGACAAAAAGTATTACACTAAAAGCTATTAACAAAAAAATTCAGAGTCATTATTTTTCTCCCTCTCTTCATATTTCTATTAAAAGCTATCAATAAAAAACAATTTCTGACTAATTATTGTTCTCTCTTCTAATTTTGTTAATAAAAATACTCCAAAAATATATCACAGTTCAAACATTTTACATCTTGGCTTCTTTAAAGCAAACATCTCGTTGGTGATGAGAGAGTAAGTTCCTTCTTTGATTCTCACTGTGCCAACTTTGCAAAGACTTGCACCCCTCTTTTGTCATTGAAGATACTTCAGTTGTTTTGAGACTTGTAAAATTAGAGAAACATCAACTGCTCAATGATAAATGCCTTCAGTAAAAGCAAAATTTCATTGCATGTGTCTGGTAAGAAAGCATTTGATATGCAGCTGGGGGGGTATTGAGGTTTGGGTTTTTTAATAGAGGGAAGGTTGTCACTTGGTTCTTTTAAGACAGGACTGCTAAAGTTTCCAGGTTTGCCTTTACCAGCATGGGATAAATAGCACCTGTCCTTGGTAAGCCCTTAAGCAGGGTTACGTTATACATTGACCTTTTTGGAATGCCAGCAAACCTGACTGTTTCTATTCCCAAAACAAAACTGTTCCACTCAAACTTTCATTTACTTATTTCCAGAGGAAAAAGCCACACTCAAACAGATTTGCCTGATTTCTGCAAAGTTCTGAACCAACTCCTCTCATTGTGGGTCGCATTGACCTTCCTTTGACAGAGTGAAAATCGAAAAAATTATTACCTTGAACTGTATCAAGATGCTGCCATAATATTTAAACCAGATAAAAGGATTTGTGCAGAGCAATGCTNGCTTGGATTAAAAAAAAAAAAAAAAAAAAAAGAAAGAAACAAAACACAAGCCCATAAATGCAATAAAAGATAGAAGTTCGCTACTTACATGCTGCAGGCTGAGAGATGAGGCTCGAGGCTGGAGTAGAATTTCCCTTGCCCTCAGGTGTTTCTAATTGCTGATTAAATATCTTTTGGTTCTGCCTGCACCAGCCGACAGTCCCCTCTGCGTCTCTGCCTCTCTTTGTGACTAGGACACAGTACTCCGAGTCCCAACCTATAAATAGATCCCAGCTCTGTGATTGATATAACAGGCAGCTGACAAAAAAAAAAAAAAANGAAATAACCAGGTCTTAAGCAAGGCAGCAAAAGCTGGGCTTTTAACTCTGCACTGTGCCCAGGGAGGAGTCCCCCACAGTCACCCGTGGGCATCAGAAAGAGAAAGTGCAAGGCAATTACTTTCCCAGCAGCATTACAGCAACTTGAGGCATGTAAAGCAAATGAACAAAATTCACTGCACAAAGAAGGAGAGACAAAACACAACTAGCAGACTGCATCCAACTCTTTTGCAATTTAACAAAAATAAATGCCATTCTCAAAACAAGCTGGGAATTCTGACAGAACGAGAGAGGAGTTCAGAGTTGAGTTCTGGGGGTTGGTCCAGGCATGCTTGTATTTCTGCTGCAGAATAAACTAGTGGGTAGGTTGGCAATTTAACAGCTCGGCAGTCTACTTAGGGTCTCTGCCCACAAACACTATTTGATGAGGCTGTTCCTGCAAACAAAACTGAGGGCAGTGATGGTACCTCCCTATTGACTCAGCAGAAGTTACTTAGCTCTCAAGGACTTGAACCCTCATTTCTGCTTAAGTCCTTGGCTGCCAGGAGAAAGTGATGAGTTACAGATATCTGCAAAGCTCTCTTACAGAGGCTGAGCTGGGAGCCCACCATCTAGAGAGCGATTTGAGAGAACACATCACAAATGATTCTGGTCTGGTCTTCATTACTTAACACAGGGGTAATGGTCCTGGATTTCCCCATATTTAGTCCCTACAGATTCTCCTGTTATAGCCATAGTCAGGCAAGGCCAGTAACCTTTCCAGCAGGCAGCTGTATCTCCAAGCCTTTGTCAGCTCCTAGATATTCATGATCTCCAGTAGAACCTTAGTGACTAGGGAGCTTCATAGCAAATGGAATGAAAGGCAAGGCAGCTAATGATGAAGACCAGTGAGGAAGAGTGAGGAAGAAGAGGGAGAATAGTAGCAGGGAGAGGCAAAACAGCTTTCATGACACTGCTGTCTTTGGCAACATCTCCTACAATCAACCCTAGCACCACGCTCTCCTCTGCCAGAAAAAGTACTAGTGCTGACAGGGTAGCAGACCCACCAGCCTTCTTTTCAACATATTTCTAGGCTTCCCTGAGCTGAGATGGTAAAGAAATGCTAAACTCAAAGAGCAGGATAAAATCCTCAGGCACCAAGCCCATGCTGAACTCCATGGTTCTTTGGCTCAGTGGCTAGCAGTACTTGAACTATTTAAGCTAGTTTAGGCATGTCTACACCGCACTGCAGCTGCTGTTGTTACTGGAGTAAAGAAAGTTAGTTCAACAAGAGCAGCTATCCCAAATCAAGGCAAGGACCCACCACACCAGAGCCAAGGTCTCATTCAATTTCAGCTATTGATTATGTAGGAAGATACAGTGATTTCCTCTTTTTGGGCCAAATTCTATTGCGTGCTTAATTCACCTCATGTCAGTAAGCTGGTAGGATTTAGTCAAGGAGTTTTACCAAACAATGCTGTTTTCCCTGGAGAGGGCTCTGATGAAGCACTGGGCAAAGACTCATGACAATTAGTCATTTTCCTCAGTTGAGCTACTGACCTGTGTGAAGTCTGGCTTGTCACTTTACCATAGCTACATATACCTCAGCTTTAAAAGAAAAGAGATAACAATACTTAAGACTGTGCTTTAAAGCACTTTGATATCTAGAGATGAAGATCTACAAATGAAGAGGGGGGAAAAAGTATCTGAAAGGCTGAGTTCCAGGATGGAAACACACTCTCAATTGCCTGCTGGATTCTGGTCCTTCACCTACTTGAATCAGATCTCAGATCAAAAATTACCTTGTAATTTTTTATTACCTTGTAAAGAAAAAAAATATTTTTCCCTCTCATTTGGGCTGGCTAGTACAAGATATTTTGGGCTTTAATACTGAGAGATGTAAAACCTTTTGCACTACCCATTGACATCAGAATGAATTTTAGACACTCAGGACACAGGATAATCAGGCTGAAGCATGGCAGATGAAGGCAGATCAAGGTCCAAAACCCTAAATCCAAAAGTCACTTTTGAAAAACTCACCTTTAACTGTCAGACTGTTCTTTGCTATTATATATTGCTGACATCTGAAATTCTTCAAATACTACTCTGTCAAGCTTTGTGTTGAATGGAAAAGCATCATCCCAGCCCCCTTACATTGTCATGGGCTAAACAGATGCTCTGGTGGGAAAACCCATGCTGTAGCCTAAATGACAAGGACTTTTTGGGCATATCTCAGTTTGGTAGCTGGGAAGTTTTATTAGTTCTTAGGTCCAAGTCCAGTGTTATCACTAGCATCCCACACCTACAGAGCAGAAGTCCTGGGCATACACGAGTACCCCATTCTTCCACTTTCTGCTTGAAGGGTGAAGGAGGAGGTCTTGACAGCACACTACAGTTAACTGGTATGAATGAACTTTGAATAGTCAGCATTCCTCCACCCTTCCTCTTTGCCTTTACACAGTGGGATGTACGTGCACCCCAGTGGGGTACACAGCAATCCAGAGAAGATCTGCTTCAGATAAAACTTCAAACACAAGTTCCCCACCCCCACTGCCAGCACCCTTGTGCACAAACAACCCTTAATTCCAGACTCCAGACTCAGGGCGAGGCAGGGAAAGAATCCAAGAGTGGAGGCCATAAGACTGAATGCCCACTCAGAACACTGCAAAAAGAAAGCCAGAATATTTCAAAAGCACCTTCAAATACATTAAAACAAAGAAAACTTACAAAGATAAATATTAGTGACTTTTAGATTCTAGAAAGGCTCACTCCTTTCCTTGAGGTACCCAAGTACAAGATATCCTTGAGGTCCACTGTAAAGTGCAAGTGCAGTTAGCAGTATTTTCTACTTGTTGCTTGGGAAGGTATTTTTAAAAATGCTTCTTGCTAAGGCCACTTTGATCATGCACCTGTATTTCAGTCTCAGATCCTCAATTCTATGGTGGAGGTAAAATTTCAGTGCTTAATTTCCTTCAGACACAGAGTTGGAGTCTTGCATGCATAAATCTGGGCAGAATTTGCTTAGCTGCATGCAAGCTATTATAGAGGAATGCAAAATATATTTTCCTTTTAAAGACAAAAAACAGACAAAAATTCACAGATACTTCTTTTAGATGGGGCCAAAGCAAAAACAGTGGTCCAATCAATGAATTCTTCCAATTGCCTCCACATTAAACCATACAGATAATCTTTGTCCCTTCTCCTGTGTACCTCAAGATGCTTTGATACAACTCTGATTTACATTTTGTAAGTTTAGAGCTCAGAGTCGTGGCTGCTTTTATATCAGGAAATGAAGGTATGAATACAAGTATTAAACTGAAAGTCAGCTTTGCAGTTTCCAAGGCTAGCCACAAACTATGAATAACAATAAAAAGTTTCTTCATCAGAGTCACACTACTTTGAAAGAGCCTCACAACCCCAAAAATTCATAAACAGATGTGTTAGTGCCCTGCTGGATTTGGTGAGGTGAGAATTAATTGCACAGGTTTCAAATAGGGACTACTAACACACCAAAAAATATGTTCTAAAAATGATTTTTATTTTTACATAAAGGAAATTATGTAAAAAACCCCAAACCAACAAACTTGTTCCAAGACTGTGAAAATTACAAGACAAGAAGTAAAAGATAAAAGAATGAAGAAGTTTGAGTAGCAACTCTCTTCTGGATGCTTGGCATATGTAGTATGACTCTTAGATCTAATAGGAAGTTAAATATACTATGCATTTTGATAAAAAATTGTCTGAAAAACAGCAATTGCTCAAGATGGAAATGCTGATATTATTGCAAGATTAGTGTTTTTTAATTCCTTATTTGATTTTAATGCCATAAACTTTATATTACTTCAATATTCTTTTTCTGCACAACCAACAGCCATAGCAGGGCATTTTTCTTGCAGACATTGAACACAAAGTTCATATGTTTGCATCCAGTTTTTTCATGTACCCTCCAGGATGGTTCATGCCATGTTGCCATGTCAAGTCTCTGTCATCAGCAGGGAAAATCACACTGTTCTGTTAATACCCTTGAAACTTTGCTCCTTCTTCAGTTCCTATATATTTTTCTGGAATGTAAAAATTACCAAGATTTTAGCACAAGCTGCCTACCAGATTTAACCATCCCAGCTAGAGATGCTGGCACTGTCTAGCTGCTGGCCAGCTGGAGATTAGGACTCTAACAGTTCTTTGGCAGGAGGGAATAAGCAAACTTTATGAATAGATAAAAGCAAAACATGTCAGGCTACGACTAAGGAATTTTCCTGGATTAGGCAGCACCTAAATCTATTCTTTCATTTTCAGACCTGTGGGCAGAAAAAGGTCTTCACCTGGTACAGCTATTTGTAGAATTAGACTGTAGAGAGGCACCATCTGTGGCTGCTCAAGCAGAGGTTATGCCATTGGCTTGAAGAAGAACAAGAGCAAGCATAGAAGAATGCTCCTCTCCCTCGTTCTTCTGAGTCCACCAGTAATAACAATGCACTCATGAAAAATAGCTTGGTCTGAGCAACAAAACACATGTCAGGGTGTGTTCAGAAACTACCCAAAACAAGCATTCAGTTCTACACATACACACTGAAATAAAATCCATAAGGATTTAACTAAAGCCTGCAAGCCCTAGGACAATTATATGCTACATTACATTTAAATACATAGCCTTTGTCAGTCTATCACACACAGTATGATAATACAGTCTCTTCCACCCTTACCTCACTTAGCTCTGGTCTAAACTTTCACTCCTACTACAAAGTCTTTGCCAAAAAAAAAAAAAAAANAAAAAAAAAAAAAAAAAAAAAAAGCAAACTACAAAAAAAAACCCAGAATAAGAACTCTTGGATGTACTCCTGCCTAAATTATGCAACTACAATATTCACTCACTGGAAACCACCACCATCCTCTTCCAGCAGCATGCTGCAATGCATTCCTCCAGTGCTGGGCTGTCAATTCCATCATTTGGGGCAAGCACCTTGTGCACTCTCCATTCGCTGCAGCTGCTTTGCAGAAACTCACCAGTGTTGTTGTACCACTTGCCCAGGACCTTGTTTAGCTCCAGCAAGTCCACACCTGTGCTGGCAGGGCATCAGCCGTGCGCTCAGACAAATCTCAAAGCAGCCTTCTGGGGTCGGCTTCGGGCAAGGGATACTGTTTCATGTTCTCAGTGACCTTGGTGTGGTGGGGAGGGAGAGGAGGCACGGTGACTGTCATAACAGAGCTGGTACCAATTTTGATATCAGGAGAAGGAGGACAAAGTGAGATTTAAGCCAGCTCTGGTGCCAGATCAAATAGAGACCAGGATTGCCAGAAACAGCTTCCCCTTGGGTTTTTGTTTTGTTCTTAGTTCAGATTCCATCAGACAACTACTACAAAACCCAAACAACTACATTATAACCACAGACAGGCCTAACCATGATGTCTGGCTCCAGATCTGAACTCCTTACAGCCAGACTGTTAGATCAGCTCCCTTGAAAAAGCTTCACCATTTTCCAAATTTGTGTGTCAGGGGGGCTGTTAGTGCTCCCTCTTCTCTCCAGGGAAAGGCTCCATACTCTGTGCGTCTTGCTTGATTAAAAGGTAAATTTTTAAAAATAAATATGATGGGAAATAACTGATGAAGTTCCTCAGAGGAAGAGGATATTCTGCCTGCAGACACCCAGAAGAGGAATAAACTTTTCCAGGGGAAGCCCTCTGCATGCAAGCTGAGGGGTTTCACTGGCCCCATTCCCACTGAGGACATGCTGGCAGCCTGGCACAACTCAGCAGAGCTCTAAGGAAGGACAGAGAGCTTTCTTTCTTTTAAAACAAAGTGAGGTGCCGTGCAAATTCTGCAGGTTCTTAAGTGAGGAAAGACTAATTATGCAGCGTGTCCTACATGAGTTCGCTCCAGAGCAACACCACTGATCTCAGTCCTGCGTGACCTCCCAGCCACATTAACTGTGTCAGAAAGAGCCCTCATCTGTGCCCTGGGGTCGGGACTTTCACCAGTCTAAGGAGAAGGTGCAGCTCTTACCCCGTCAAAATACTGTCAGCCAAGAGCCTTCAGCACATCCACCCCGGTGTCTGTGGCCCGGTGCTGGCCGGGGGCGGAGAGGCCGGGGCTGTCCCGTGCCTGACATGGCCCGTTCCAAATGGCTCCACCGCAGGGCACAGCCCGGCCCCTTGGAAAAGATGGTGGTGCCCAGGGGAAACCATGTTTAAGGAAGGGCAGAAAACGCTGCACAGGCAGTGAGGAGTGAGAGACAGCCCCACAGGTGCTCGGGTCAGAGCAGGAGGGGAGGAGGCACTGGAGGCGCTGAAGCACAGTCCCCCCATGGCCCTGCTGAGGGCACGGTGCAGCACGGGGGTGTTTCCTGAAGGAACTGCAGCTCGCAGCTGGCCGGGGTCAGCCCACCACAACAGAGAGAAAATATCCATTATCATTTTAATAATAATATATATTATTATAATAGTAGATATCATCATATGTATCTACTTTTATAATTATGTATAATATATAATATTATATATGTAATTATATATAATATATCTATTATTCATATTTGTATCTATTATCTATATCTGTAAAATAGCTATAATTATTAAAATATTTCTATCTATTGTGTGTCACAATAAATAGAAAAAAATCTGCTTCCTTCAGTGGCTCTCCCCCTGCACCCAAGGCCTAGTCAAGCAAGGGCTCCTGGCCAGGTGATCCCTGGGGGATGTTCGAGCTTTTGTGCCAGGCTGGATATGCCACAGGGACATGTAGAAGTATACAGGCAACCAAAAATAACCCTGAACAGTACTAGAAACTGTCTTGATATTATGGGAGAGACTATTCTCCCACACAGATCACATCAAACCCCTAGCTATAACTCCTGACAAGGAAATGAAACAATTGTGTTTGGGAGGCACTTGAGGGCACACATGACTTCCACAGACACACCATAGTGTATGCAGATGCCTGCCTCAATTCCCTTGCTGGCAGTGAAGTTCTGCCACCATAATACACTCCCTCACTGTGGGTAAATCAAACACAAAATGGCTGGCTAAGCATGACTCCCACAGAAACCTCCCTAGCACATAAAGCTACAACAAGGTTCCCTTGCACCTCTAGGGGAACAGGAATCTTCATTTCCAACTAAAGCCTCTCAGCTCTGTGCCATCTAAAACCACTTCTGAGCCCACTATATGGCTGCCAGGCCTATGGCAGAGAGCTCTAAGCCCTTTTAAAATGTTGAACAGGTACAGACCCAGGTATATCCTCTCCCTTGTCTCTCTTTCTTTAGGCTAACCATAGCAAGTTCTGCTGAACTTTGGCTCAGCTTCCTCTTAGCAGTAAGTGAGGTGGTTTCTTCCTCTTCACTGCAATTCTGTTGTAGTCTCCTTTGGCCCCTCATTCCATCACCACAAGTCATTTTTCATCTCAGTGTTGCCAGTCACCTCTGAAAGCTCTCCCAACCTGGACCCTTCCTGCTCTGCAGCCTGCAGCACCTCAAAACTTCTTCTGCAGTCAAAACTCAGAGCATTTCCTCTTTAAGAGAGTGGAGAAAGGGAAGGAGAGAATGGCAAGAGCATTTTCTTTAAACATAGCTACCCATATGTGCAGGAAAGAAGAGTTTCACAAAAGGATTCAGCATTCCCTTCCTCTACTCTCCAGGCAGCCAGAAACTCAGCTGCTCAGCATGGAGTTCATCCCACGTGAAGGAGCAAGGCTAGAGCACACAGAGGGGACAAGCTGCAGAGGAAGTCTGTGCAGTTGCAGAGCTTTCCTGCTTGTTTCAGTAGCTCAGGATTTGGTCTGAAGATGCTTGGCACTGAAAGAATGTGAAGTAAGAGACACACATGTGGGCCCAGCAGAGAGGTGGCAGTGCCAGGGGGCACCGGGATAAGGTGCCAGGTGCTCAGACCAGTGCATCACAGCTGTCCCCACAGTCCAAAAGAACCATGTGCTGCCAGCCAACAGAATGTGAGGCTGAGAAAGAGCCAAAACACCACCACCTTCTCTACATACAATCTTGGCATGTGCCACAGAGAGCATCCCCCTTGTAATGTCTCTGTGGCCTTCTTCCCCCTTCTCCTCCCCTCCTGTGCTCCTAGAAGTGCTGTGGGCCACTTCTGGGCACAAAGCTGCCCTGCAGTTCATCACAGGAATTCAAAGCTGCTGGAACCTGAGCTGGAGATCAGGTATAGCACAGTCCATAGCAAGCTATACTGCCCTCCGTACTCCTCTGCTCCTACCCACCCCCACCTACCCCCTGTAAATAGATATCACATTCACCAAGGCTTAACAGTGAGAAGGGGGAAAAAACATCTGTCAAATTCTTAACTTCAAGTGGATTTACCCAAAGCCCCTTGGAAACAGCTGCTTGAGGAAGGTTTCTGTCGAGCCCGTGTTCCAGATGCAGACATTTGGTTGCTCAGTCCCTTGCTGTTGCTTCAGTCTGTGCTCTTGCCACACCTGGACCTGTCCTCACCTGGAATAACCAGTCCCTTCCATCGCTTCTGCCTAGGGCCCTGCTGCTGTAGGGAGGTGAGGCCCAGCTCCTCTTCTGTTCCCTCCCTTAAGGAATGTGTCACAGGCATGGCCTCACGCTCATACGCTGCCTTGCTGTGGCTGCCCACTGAGCACAGGGAGGAAGATCTATAGCACTCACAGTGGCTTCGTCCCTGACACATCATGAACCACACAACTGTTCTGTGCTTACAAACTTGGGGAAAAAACCCACAATGAAACCACAACCTTCCTTTGCCATTTCAGTGCAACAATAAGCTCTGTGCCAGAGTGTTGGATTCTGCCCCGTGCGTGTTTTCAAGGCCGGGCAGCAGTATCACTTTGCAGCCAGGTAACAGGAACTCCAGGAGAAGTCCCATTTTTATGCCACACAGCAAATAAAGGTACATTAGCAAAACAAAGCTATATAGGGCTATTTGAGCATGCTCCTAACAAGCTGGTTTGGATTTCAGCAGAAAGACAGCCTCATTCATTTGGACTTTATATCCAGATGAGATCCAGCCTATATCAATTCAAATGCACTGCACCATGAGATTGTATCTAGGCTGAGTTATCATTGAGTTAATACACCTTAAGTTATATAGTCAAGAACAGAACCTCTCTTTCTTGAATATATTAAGTGTCTTGCCATGACATCCTGGGATTCATTTGCCTGGTGAAACCCCATGGAAACTTGAAGGACAGACTATATTCTTCTCTTTAGAAGCCTGTTCTCCAAAGCTGTTGAGCTACATTTGTGTCATCCTCCCAAAGAAATTTCTTTTTGCCACATTAGCAGATGACAAAATTCACATTTTTAAATTTGTAAAACTGGAATGTTAGAAAACAAATGGCCTGTGGAAATGTTTTCATGTCTCTTTCTTAAGTTTTCAAAGAAAACAGTTCATGTTTGGAAAAAAAAAAAGTTAATTTAATTTTTCATTTTCTCACTGGTCATTAGGCAGAAAATGAGACTCTAATTTAAAAGCATGTGGATTGCTCTTTGTAACCATGGGGCATTTTATATTTCTTGACGGTATTAGCTAATTTCTCAAGAAAATATTTTCCTAAATCTCTGTGGTTCTCATATAAAATTTAACAAAACACTCAATTTTTTAAGAATTATTTTCAAGTCTTCTGTGTTAACTACTATTGTTCTGAGGGGTGGCAGTAACTTGGAGAAATTGTTACTCACTATAGAAAAGCTTAATCAAAGAGCAAAAAAGCAAACAAGCCTTGAGACCCAAAGCCACAGGGAAGCAGTTCCTTGCCCTGAACTGCTCATTGATTCCCTCCTTCAAAGGTGATTTCTTCAGCCAGGTTCTCCATAAGTACAAAATCTTTTTCAGCTCCTTCTTTCGAATGTATGAGACTGAGCAGAGAAACTGCTTCTGCATTTCTGCATTGTGTTTGCAAAATGCTACCTGTTACCCTTGCAAACATTGTTAAGTGAGTCATGGACAGCCTCAGTGGTCTACGTAATGGCAAGCCTGCAAACAAAAGCTCTTCAGTCATTACCTTTATTTAGTGTTCAGAGCAGGCAAAAGTAAGGAAGTTCATGGACAAAAATGTCATTAAGGTTGTGCCATGACAGAGATGACGACATAAGTACTGTTCATCTCTGAGGCTTAATGCTTCCAGATGCCTCATAAATGATAATTTTTACTTCAACTAATTACAAGCATGCTGTGGTGACTCCCCAGACAGACTTTAAGGTAATTTGTCTTAGTACTATTATTATTATTATAAAAAGCATTCAGAACTTATGGTCCTTTGACACTTAGCACTACACATATGTAAGTATGAAAATATGGTCTTTACTGTAAACACTTTGTAATTTGAGGCCTGGTCTGCATCATTTTTGTGCAAATGTAATTATCCCACTTCACAGGAATGATTTTGCAAGAATATTTCACTGAAAAAAAGTTACTTATGTAACTATAACCACATTTATGTTAGTCTAGCTTACATCTCCAAAAAACCTATGCTGAACTAAGTATGTCGTGCCAAAGTAATATTCACACCAGATCTGGACCAGGTTGAATATACTGGGATCCAAAATCACAGTGAAACCAGTACTCAAAGAGTCTGATGAAAACTGGGGCACACATAAGTTGAGGGCAGAAGATACGGTCAGTACAGACACCAGCAATTTTATATCTGCACTTCAACTTAACTTCTTTAAGAATCTTCATCTGAAACAAAGATGCCTTGTTTGCAATAGCCTGCTCTGTTGTGTTTGACTGGCTTTTTAACTCTATTATACTGAGGCTGCACTGTTACTCACCTCTTACTAAATTCCAGGGAATCCACATGAATAAGCAGGATTATGAATGTCCAAAAAGAAGGAAGCTTATACTTTATTATTCACTAGAGAATCTGCAAGACACTGACCAAACAATGGATCCTCTGATGCACTCACAGTAAGATGTGAGCCTCAACTGAACTCTTCTGTAATTGGGGCATTTGGACAGTCCCTGTCCTATGTGGATTTCCTGGACTCTAATAAGCATGAGCTCATCCTGCAGTCTTTCCCTAAGGTATAATAATAAGGTCTCTACCTGTCACCTGTTTCATGAAACTTGTCTGAACTTAGTACCTTTCAGAATCTGACTGGGTGCAAAATGCATTTGAAATTAGATAACAGATTAAAAAAGCTACACAGACCTAACCAATGTAAGCACATACTCAGTATTCCCTTAGAAAAACCAGCCTAACAATAAATTCAAATTAAACTTACAGGGCATTTTTCTAAGGAACACGATTATCTATACTTCATTTTTTTAAAAAACAAACCAAAACCAGACAGACAAGTGACACCCACAAGGAACCAAGGCCAAAAAGAGCTGGATGTGGAATCAGGAGCCCTCACCTGTGCAGAGCTCAGCTTCCTCCTGCTTCACTCTTGTGCTGCCATATCCCTCCTTGCAGATCAGCATCATCCCACCTCAACCCTAATCTGCCTTACATGAAGCATAGGAAGATAGAGTAGGCAAGGGTTTCATGAGTGCTCCTGGATTCTGTAATTGGTGGTAGATTTAGGGCTAAGAGTTTCCTTGGCCCTTGTGATGTGCACGATAACAACAATCTTTCAAGTGCTGATAAATTGTCATTATTGTGCACAAACCTCTGAAATTGAAAGCCAAATTATTCTTCCAGATTTAGTGCCTCTTTTTACCAGTTTCTCTCTTTCAAACCACTCCTGTGCACTCTAGATCTCTTAGGGAACCTGAGGATTTTAAGTGGTGATGGTGGGCTGCAATCTGGATAGCTGTTTCCTTTCTGTGCTCTATTACTCCAAGGAGGGTGAGTAGATCCTCTGCATGTTCCAATAGCAGACAGGTTTCTTGGAAGAAAATGCAGCAGACAGCTACATTCTCTAGAGGCAGATCACAGGATAAATAGATTTGGATTGTGTTGGTCCCATATGGGGTATCAATTCTATGTCTTTGTCTTATCACTCCACTCCTCCTGCTTTGCAAAACACTTTCTCTGAAAAATCACAACTGCACTGATTTCTTCCCTCTGCAAGGGAGCCGGGAGCCCGCACTGATATTTTTAGGTAACCCACTTGCTCTTGTTTTCTTTCTCCTCTGTGAATAGATCCCTCACTTATTCTAACCCATAATCTCACATACACTTCTTGTCTCTTTCTTCTGGCACTCTCTCAGAACTGCAAATGCAGCACCCACTGCCTACATACAGGGCTACACTATTGCTTTCTGCTGGGGGTTTCTTGCATTCAGAACTCTCCCAAGGCTGAATCAGAAGTACATGATCAGAAGTACAGAGCTAGAGACTGCAGAAAGATCTTGATAAAAGTAGTAAGTGGTTGAATATTATATAGAAAGCCAAGCAAAAATATCAATGAATATTTTTCTGATTATTCATCAAAGCTGATAAAGATCCCATTCCAAAGGATGAGGGGTAAAAGACCCAGCCAGCAAGGAAGGTAATCTACAGCCAAAGAAGTTTCATCTAAATTCTCTCCTGTTTCATAGTGACAGTTGGCATAAAATATCACTGCTCTGTCATGAAGAAGCCTCGGTGCTAAGTTTGTGGAAGCATGAACAACAAAACCAGTAACAAGGCAGGAGAGGATCAGTCAGTCCTTTTGTGGCTGTGGCCAATCCATGCTGCTGCTGTCTCAAAGGAGTTCCCCCTTTGATTCCAACTATATCCTGGTTTTTCATTTTTCTCATCTTCTGCTTTGGGACTCTTAGGAATGTCTTTTTACACATATCTCTTTCAGCCTGTGCTTTATCCTATCAATCTCCTTTTTTTCCTCATGCTTTCCATTCTCAACCCTAGTCTTACAGTTTCTCTTTCCTTTTTATTTTGGCCCACAAACAGCCCCCTTCCCCTGCATGTCAACAGCAGTGGGAAGTAACCTAATTAATAGTTTCTTGTTAGGCTACCCCACACATGCACACACCCATCCCCCCCAGTATCCCGCTGGCAATTCAACAGCCCTCTCTCAAGAAAGGAAAATATTTCCATACTAATTAATAACAACATCGGGTATTTCTGGGCGGAAGGATCTGGGATTCCCATCTGGGCCTAGATCTCTCGAGCTGATGGAGCAACTGTACCTCAGAGCACATTTCCTTTTCCAGATCCTTGTGTTATTAACTGTTTACACTGTTCTCGGTATCAAGCATCTTTGCAGCCTGGCTTCTATGTTAGCTGGCATCTCTGCAACTGAGTTCAGGCTGAATTCCTTCAGCACTCAGACTGTCTCTCTCATTTAGCACATGGCACTTGTTCACAAGCCCATCGTGCTTCCCTTCTCCATCGGGATTCACCCCAGCCAAGGACCTTTGCATGCTGTGGTTCTCAAAGGACACAGAGGCTGCTGTATCCATTCAAAATGTCTTTGCTGCTTAACTTCTCTTAATGTCCATTTCCCTGTCTCTGTTTCTGCCACAGCCACATGCCAAAAAAAACCCCAAAAACAAACAAACAAACAAAAAAACCCAAGCACTGTTTTTGAAGTATTCTACAGAGAAGGAGTAGTCTCAGTGCTGACTGAGCTACAGCACAGATTTTTTTCTCCAGATGTAGTAGGATAATCCCCCTCCTATCTTCACTCAGAAGAGGGGAAAGGTAGTAAATGCTTCATTAAGGACTGTGCTCAGAGATGGGCTTTCAGAGAATACAGGAAGCATATGAGAATTTTGCTGTCCTAGCTTGGAATCACCAACAAGGGAGAGCTGTGTCTTCTGCCTCTAGAGGTGACCTGACACAACATGACTACTTGCTTCTTCTGCATCACAGGCCAGAAAAAAAAAGAAAATCAAATAAAGTCTGAGAAACACTAGTGCTTCTGAAAAAAATCCAAAAGACAGAGCTCTTCCCAGTAAGAAAAAAACAATACAGGTCCTTTACCATCTATTGGCTCCTTAAAGCTATGACAAATAAGCAAGAGTATTTCCCAGAAGCCCTGTACAGCTTTGTGTTAGGGGACACAGTATTGAAGCAAGACTGCAATTCTCCACCACATACACTGGAGGACAGCAGGCTGTCTCCAGGGACATGTGGAGGAAGCAGAAGCACCAGCAGCAGCTACAGAAAGGTTCACAGTATGCAGGAAGACGCCCACAAGAACAGGTCCTTCTCCTGTACAGAGCGACCTGGAAACATACCTCCAGAAAATTACTTAGATAAAAGAAATGTACAAGGAGCACATTTACAAAGCAGTGGGCCAATGAAAGGCATCTTCAAAACAGAGTAAAAAGGAAGGAAGGGTAAAACAGAGAAAATGAAGATAAGTGAGAAGCCCCCAGTTATTCTGTCACAGCAGCGCTGCCTGCTCAGCCTTCACAGTGTCACATCCTCCACATACCCACTTCTCATGCCAGCCTTCTTCTGAAGGGCCTTTCATCCCTCAGCTGCTGTCCAAGCCTCAGTGCATTCTCACTGTCCCCAGTGCCTGCTTGGCCACAGTGTGGCCCAGTCTCCCCCATCTCCAGAAACAACCATCCTTGTACAGCAAAGCACATGTATCCATCCACAAGGCTGAAAGAAGGAAGGATGGAAGGAAAGGAGGAAGAAAGGATCCCTCTTAAAGAAGAGGGAAGAAGGATGGAGACAGAGGCAAATAGGAGGGAGAGTGAGAGGGGCCATAAATTCCCTTCTAATTCCAAATAATTCCGATTACACGGATGAGTAGTTTTCAATCAGAAAGATAATCTCAAAGATAGATGGCAGGATAATTGCTCGTCGGCGCGACGTAAATATTGTGTCGTTTCTATTAATCTCAGCGAATCGGGTGTCAGGGTTGTCACTCATTCATCAAAACAAATTAAAAAAAAACATATTAAAAAAAGAGAGAGATGCTGGAGGGAGGGGGATGTGTATCCAATAAGCAGCTGAAGGCGTGTAAGGTAATGAATGCTGCTTACAAGCTGTTTGCATTTTTTGGTTTATAAAAGCCAAAGGTAACTCAGGCAGTAGATCTTTATTAAACTCTTGGTAGGCACTGCAAGGGGCACTGCTGCACGCAGAACTGAGCAATAGGGGTGCAGAATGGGACTGTGGTTGTGAAACAAGGGAGGGAAGGAAGTGGACAATACACCCTAGACATGGGGCTGGGGCATAGTCTGGGCATTAACAGCGGGCAGGAGGTACTGCAGAATCATGGTACCTGGAGAAAGGACACAGATCACAGCACAGAACAAAGGCAGTGCCTCCATCGCCAAGTACAGAAGTGGGCAGGGAATGGAGAGTGATGTGGAGAGGTCAACTAGCTGGGTACACAGTGCCTTGGTGCAATTTTGCCACACTGGCTGCAGGATGACAGCAAGTCACTGCCCCACTGTTGTATCAACCTGTCTGCCTAGTATTTCATCCCCAGGCATTGTGCACCTCCTCTCCCTGCCCTTGCAAACCACCTGGCCTTAGGCATCTTTCTCACAGCCCTTTGATCCCCTCCCTTTACTGTACTGGCTTAGTTCATCACTGCTGACCCAGCAGGACTGACTCCCCCCTGCACCTCCTGGCACTCTCCCCCTCTCCTGAAACACACTCACTTGCCTGGGACAGTGCCCTGGTCTGGGACTCACTGATCAGTGACCATTGTTTCCCCACTGACTACACAGAAAATTCCTTGGGAAGACCCTCATTCCATTCTGACATCCATTTCCTGAGGGCTGACATCACTTCCCCCAGCTCAGGGGTCCTAGACTTTGCTTCTGTGCAAGGAATTTTCTGTAGTGGATGCTGGGCTGAAACTACCACTCACATGACACAGCTGGCACAGCTTTACTGGTAGAGATCAGGTAGGAACAAATAACTTCAAAGAAAAGGCTCCCCATACAATTTTCACCTTACCCAAGGATATAATCATATCTTTCCAAGAGCAGGTAATTTCTGCCTGACAGTAGCCTCCAGCCATGCCATCCTGTGCTGCAATCCACCAGAGCTGGTGAACTCGTCAAGGCTAGATTAGCATTTAAACAAATAACTTTCCCAGAAAATTCAGCCATGGGCAGGAGCAGTTCACAACTGTGCAGGAAGGTTCTCTGAGCCAGGACTGTTTGAACCTGCTGCTTGCTGCTGTGATGCAACAGGGAGGCCTTCCAGTACATCACGGTCACCTGTAGCCACTGAAGTGGTGCTCTTCTAACAAGTCACCTCACGTTGCTCTTGAACAAGACTCTTTCCTTTTCCTTGCCTGTGGACTGGAGCAGCCAAAATACTACCTGAAGCTTGTGCTCTTGGCCCTGGTATCCTAAGTACCTTGAGATGAAAGAAATGAAAAGCTATTAAGTTTTTAGACCAGACTTATTTTGTCAACAAGTCAGACAAGTTTTGCCCTCCTGAGCTCCAGGAAGAAGCTGACAGGTTTTGGCTGTAAGTTAGCTTAGTGCTTTGCAAGCAGCCCCCTAACACAAGGACCTGAACCAGTGCCCAGGGGCTGTCTTCACTAAACGGATTTGAAAAATGCTAATATTTCATCCTTGGCTACATCAGTGTTTCTGTTCATTTACTGCTGCTGTTTGCTAAGTGAACTTATTTATTTTAAAAGCCATTCTATTGGTAGCTCCTGTTGAAATTTGGAAACAAATTCTCCATGAATATCCTCCTGCCAGGCTACAACAGAACTGGTCCCAATGTAGGACAAGATTCATTAGGATTGAGTGCTGTTCTCACTGCACAGTCCTCTGGGACAGAGGGAGCAGGGATACTTGGCCCAGCGACACATTTAACCTGTCAATCCAGCCAGCAACGCAATATCCGCTGGGGATTTCAGCTGCCTCTGTGATCCTGCCTTATCTCCCTGCATCCCCCGGCGTGCCCACCGCCCGGTGAAATGTCACTTCTCTCTCCCCTTCTTCCAAGATGGAAGTGAACTTGTGTGCCTGGCAAGGGTCTGACAGACATGAGCTGAAAGGCTGTCAAGGACCCACTGAAAAGCAGGCAAGCCACACTGTGTCAGATTTCGGGGTGTAACACTGCGGCCTTCTGTCTGCTCCTGGGCTAACTCTAAATGGAACCTTTGATAGGCAGCCAGGCAGCTGTCATCACAGGGTCAGCCTCAGAAGCAGGAGGGTATGAGCACCTGGGAAGCACATGCCAGTGAGCAGAGAATAGCAGCAGTATTGTAAGGCTCAGTACTGCAGGGAACCAGGAACACCAGAATGAAGGGAGAGTCAAGCATTGGATAATGAAATAGACCAAGGGCATCCATCCATAAGTCCCAAAAAAATCTCAGTTCCACAATGACTTCTCAGGGATGAAGTGTCCCACAAAACCAGCCTCCTACTAACTCCTCCATGCTCATTTCCCTCTCTTAGAAATTAGTCTAAAGGAGATTCTTCAAGAGGAAAGACTGCAAAGGTAACTCTCTTCAATAACCACCCAGTGTTATTTTTCACATCCCATGGGTGAGGACTATATGAGCCTCTGACTTCTCTATGACTGGTGACAGAGCATCTAAACATGACTTGATGCTCAAGAAGAATTTTCCATTTCTCTGTATGTCACATCTTTCCCAGTGAGTCCCTGAATGGCTCTCTACAACAAATGACTGAGCTCAACCATGGAGGATATGAGGGAAGAGTTTACTGAAGGGTTTACTCAGTTCCCTGACTCAATGGTCTGACCCCTATGCCCAAGGAAATTGGAGTTGGAATTATGAGCTTAAAGAATTAAAACTGTGTAAACTATATATAATATACAAATAATTAATTTACAGTACTAATTTAGTCAGTGCTCTCACTCCTGAACAAGAGTTGGTCCTTTGTTCAGTGGACTTTAAAAGTACCTCTGTAACAGCTTTGAGAGATGACCAGCTGACAATCTAGACCTTCAGGTAACATTTCTTTTCAGAGACATTCTTGGAAAACCAACATCTGTGGAGAGAAAGTTGTATCACAAATGAGAAAGTGAATTAAACTGAAAATGTTAGTATAGAATGTACAGCTACTCTTCAGAATGTCTATAGCTCAAAAACTTAGTTACACAAGGGTCGGTGCTAAGGCTACTGACCTACATTGTGGGTGACCTGGAAACTGAGAAGAACAGGTGGTAGAAAAATGGAGATGACAGCTTGATTTAAATTAATCAAGATAAAAGTGGACTGAGAAGAACCTTAGATGACAAAGGTGGATAGAAAAGCAGAAAACTGTTGGTGAAATCCAGCATCAGCCAAAGCCAGGCAATGTTGACTGCCCTCAGAGAGCACTTCAATCAGCCTGGAAGTTCCACGTGAATACAGGAAATAAGGACAGTTAAATGGAAATGACCTTTCACTCCACAATGGTGGCAAGGGGAAAAGAAAAGAGCAGGGAAAAAACCTTATTCAGATATACCAGGAAGGAAATACTGAGTGATAATAGACAGGAATTTTTGTTGCTGCGTTCTGTGCACTACAGTAGCACTGTCTCCAGTAGTTTGCAGGAGAATTTCTCAGGAGAAACTTTGTTATTCTGCATCTTTTTCCTCCCTTACACACCACCATAAAGAGCAAAAGGAAATCATGCCCTCAGAGAGACCCGTAATAGCTGGTTAGCACTGAGTATTTTATAGAAGAGAGCAGAAACAGGAATGAAAAGTTGAGAGAGAAAAGTTTTTGGAGAATATAGAACATTAACCACATTAACTCATAGGACTTACCCCATCAAGTAGCACTGAGTTTAGTAGCACAGCTTAAGCAGCATTAAAAATTGTACCAGATAGATATTTGAATTATAGTGTGATCTGTACGGGTTCTTTAGTCCTCCTCACTGACAGCAGCCAAGACTTGCTGCAAGAATATCATAGTAGCTTATAACCATCTGCTTCCTCACATAAAATTATCATCAGGACAGTCAGAGATTCCGTTCAAACTCATAAACTGGTAAAACTCTGAACATCAGTGAATAACAGTGCCCCCAAGCCCACATCAGTGACTGGATGCCACCTGAGGGAATATTCCACAACCTTTATAGATAAATTGGGTGGCAGCTCTTTGGCTTAAGTGGTGATTTGTCTTTAGGCCTTGTGCACTGACAATAGCTGTTTCTGTATCTAAGTTCTTACAAAAAAAAGAGGAGAACATACAAAGCTGTCCCCTGAGCTTGCCAATGTGCCAGCAGCTGGACCCACCTTCTTGGAGAAAAGCCAAAGAATATCCGAAATTGGAGTCTGAAGTCAGCCTCAGGCCAGCAGACAGAGAAAAACGTATTTCTCCCAAACTGAACTCCTCTGAAGCATCAGCCAGGCTGGGAAACAGGACTCAGGAGTGGGGAGATAATTGGTGCAAATTGGCATTATAACTTCTATACTTGTACATGTCACCCCACTAGCTTTATGTCAAGTGCTGGATGACTCTTTTCTGTGTAACTCCCCTGCACCTTCTTATGTTTAGACCACCCTGTTTGTCTCTCTAGATGAGGAGAAATGTGTGGTAAGGTAAGTCTGCCATGTTACCAGAGGCAGAACAACTGCAGTGGCCACTCGAACCATGCAGAGGTCAGGCTGGAAAGCACTGCAGGGTAGAAAGAGCCAAAGTCAAAATTGATAAGCCTCCCTTGTTACATTTCTCATCTCTGCCTCACCCTTCCATGACCTTTACACACTGGCAACCCACTACTGCTAAAATCCCCCCCTTGCAGACAGCATTTCCCACATCCTGTTAGAGCCCAGAATCAGCCAGTTCCAGTATCTAAACCGAGTAGCAATACTTCATTCAAAGCTTTTTGTAAAAGTGATTCTTGAGTCTGTCAGGATCAATGCTACTCTACAAAACAGTTTTAATATATATTCCATTTAATCTTCTCACTTCTTCCTGCTCCATAGCAGAACCTCCAAAGACTGGTAGGGAGCATGGTACAACTAACCCCAAGGAAAGCTCATTTGCTTCTACTCAGCCTCTCCTGAGCACTACAAAGGCTATGTAGAGATTTTATCCCTGCTGGGAGCATCTCTGGGAGCATCCATGACCCTGCTCACAGGAAAGCTCACACACAGAGTGAGCACTCACAGTGCAGAGCCCTCAAGACACCCAGCCCTGAGAGGGAGACATGCAGAATTGTTCTTCAAGGGATGGATTTTCAGAGTCCTCTCACATCACCTGCCTCACTGACCAGAGCTGCCACCTACAGCTGGTGGGACATGTAGGAGCATGTTTACCACATGTCCCAGCTGAACAGGAAAGTCAGGGGCATAAGGGAAAACATCCTGCAGGAATGGCTCAAAGCAGTCTAGGCTGACAATGAGGCAGATTCCCCTACAACATAAAGGGTGGAAGTTAACCTCCAGTATCTATACTGTTCTCCTTTCTCTCTCAAATGATAAATGCACAAAACACAGAAAATTATACTCTAATGCCACAACTAAAGGCTGGGGGTCCCAGGCCTGAGTCTGGCTCACCCACATTAATAGCTTCCTGGTATTTATCTCATTACTTCCCTGCTCCTCTGTTTCTCCACCAAAATTACCCTGGGTACAGTGTTGACTAGGAGGCCACGTTTGCACAGCTCCCTGGAGATGCTGGGAGGGGAGCACTGGAGAAGGCCAGAGCAAGTTGATTAAAGAGCATTTGACATTGGTCTCACTCATTTTCTTCCTTGTCATTCAGCTCCTGCATTGTAGCAAAATCCTTCTGCTCCAACCCCAGTCTCCCATTCAGTTCCCTTCTGGCTCTGTGATTAGGTACTTTCCCCTGTGGACACCCTAAAGGTGGAGCTCTTTACAAAGGACATGGGTGCCCTGATGCAAAGCACGAGCACTGACTCAGCTGGGTGCACACAGGGCTTCTGACCACTCTCCCACTGGCTCATTCTTCAGCTCTCAGACACTGTCTAAAGGCCATAGCCAAATCTCTGGGAAGACTCTGGGAGGTTTTCCATTGTCTTCCTCAAATAATGAGGGAGCCTCTTTTCTCTCTCCATGGAGCACAATCTTGTCGCCCTGATTTCCTCAGTTTTGCGATGCACTTTACAGCTGGATGTTTTTCATAGTTCGTAGTTCTTTCTCACACATGGGTGTTATAATTAGAAGCATGTTTATGTTAAGACAAGGTTGTTTACTCTTGGAGCAAAAAACAACTGATGGGCAGTTGTCCTGACCAATGGGATGGCAGAGGTGTCCACCTTGTCCTCTGATCCCTGGTCTGTGTAGAAATATTATAAATATGGAGTCGAATGTTGTGATAAATAGTTTTATGCCTTTTCACCAGACAGTGTCTGTGTGTGTCACTGTGTGTCCAACAGTGACACAGTCTCAAATTTCCTCCAATGGACAGCAACTTACCAGCTTCCAGACACCGAATAAATACTCTGACATGGCTGCATCTTCTTCTAGCACCATGGATTTTTAGGTTTCACATCTCTGCACACCATGTTCAATGTGGTTTTCTTTTGCTTCAACATGTCCTGGCAGTAGGGACCTTTCTTTCTTTCTTACTTTTGCTTCTAATTTCAAATCCCTTGGCATCTCCCCACTGCAGGCATTGGTTACAGTGCCCCAAATTTAGTATCCTTTGCACATTTAATTAATGGTCACTTTACCACCTCTTCTGTATATCTAATCAAAAGGATTACTCATACCAGCTTGAATGGTGACTCCTGTCCCACCTCACTGGCCATTCAGGCTATTAAACAACCAGCTTTGCAATGGTAAAGACCAGATCTTTCTATTTCAAGCTTATATAATTCATTTACAACCATGATCATACTTTGATTGGTTTTAAGTCCCCTTTCCTCCTCCTGTCTGGAGAGCAACCACATATTGCTAATGGGGTTTCCTGTAGTTGAATCAAATGCTTCACCAGTGATCAGATTCCTGTAAAATATTAGTTAATGAAAACATGAGTGAATAAGCAACAACAACTGAAAGCCAAGAGCACTTTCCCAACATAGTTTGTTCTCCATGCTGTCTTTGCAGATGCCATTACCTGCCCCAAGGTGTTCCACGTTATTCCTACTTCTTTTATACTTCAGTTTCCCAGGAGATATCTCCACTGCAAGAACCCAAATCCTTCCACCATCCCTACAAGTGATCCCTATCCCCTATCTGTCCTCCCCTAAGCACATTTTTTTGTGGATGTTCTCTTACTGTGGGTGAAAATAAAAAGGTTTTCAAAATATGTTAATTACAAAAGGCAGAACAGAAATAACCCTGGACCATTACAGGATGAGGATGGTCACCTCACAAACAGGGATGGAGAAAAGACAGAGGTGTTCAAGGCATTTTTTGCCTCTGTCTTCAGTACTGATGATGGGCCAAGGGAGACAGTTGGAGCATTGGTGTAATTTCTCTCAAGGTATACTTGTCATCCTTGTGTTAGTGTTTCACAGCTTAAATGAAGCAGTTGTAATCAAAGCTGCAAAGTTCCACTGTATATTGAGAGGCTTTCTGTGTTCAGTTCCTCTTGCAAGAAATCTAGAGAGAGAATTAATCTGTTGGCAGGCAAGGAAGAAGGTTGAGAGAGGAGAAGAGGTGGTTATTGGGAGCACCCCTTTGACTTCCTGCTAGCCTCAGGGCAAGAGGGCAGGTTTCAGTGCAGCATCAGATGTTGCTTTGTTTTTATCAGCTCACCTGCAGTGGCCTCAGGTGAGAGAAGCTGAGAAGCTGTCCTGTTACTAGTGCTTTCCCAGAAGGAAATAACTCCAACTGTCCCACTGGAGTTTGCAAAAAAACATGCATTTATTTTTATCTGAACTTTTCTCAAGGAATAGAGGAGGGCAAATGTATCTTTCCAATATTCATAACATTTTCTGGGCTTGGAGTAGAGGCCCATTTTCATCCTCAAGGAAGAGGAGAGATACAGAATGGAGATGAAGGCAGATGCCCAAGCATGAAAGCAGACCTTCCTCAGTGAGAGGCAGAGTGACACTGCATGGAGTTGCAGGGAAAGGCCTTTAAGGCCCCTAAACTGAATCCCGTGGAGATCTTCATTTCTATGAAATAAATGTATTTGCCCAGAGCCTGTGATTACGTTTTCTCAAGTAGCAAACCCTTAGCTTCATCAGTTGCTGCAAGTCCAATTCATGAGAAGATCCACCACGTGCTCCAACCCACAATTTAGCCCTTCCTCCCTGGCTTCTCATGTCCCTTGGTAACAAACCAGAGGAAGCTGAAAGTAGCTGACTTTACAGACTATGGGTTTTTCTCTGACCTATAACTTCCTTCTGATCCATTTTCAAGAGGTCCAAAATCCAATAAATTAGGGTCAATCACTCTCACCTGTGTCCTTGGGAAAATCATGTAGTTAATTCCCTTAGGATGTATTTTGGGCACACAAAAGAGAAGAAGGTGATTAGGAAGAGTCAGTGTGGATATTCCAAGAATAAATCATACCTGACCAACCTGATTCCCTTCTATGATAAAATTATAGCACTTGTGGGCAAGGGGAGAGGCATGGAAGGCATTTACCTTGACTTCAGCAAAACATTCAGCACTGTTTCCCAGCATGCCCCAAGACTGATAGTAAACCATTATGAGTGGACTATCAGATGAGTTAAAAACAGGTTGGATGATGAAGCTCAGAGGGCCATGTTTATACCCTACCTGTAGGCCAGTAACAAGATACATGCAGGGGACCTGTCCTGTTTAACATCTGTATCCATGACCTAGAGGATGCAACAAAGCACACTCTTATCAAGCTTGCACTTGACACCAAACTGGGGAGACCGGTTGGTATGCTTAAGGCAGGGCTGCCATCCAAAATGCCCTAGAGAGGCTGCAGGGCTAACATGAACCTTATGAAATTCAGCAAGGACAAATGCAAAGCCCTATACCTTGGAAGAAATAATCCACTGTGACAGTACATGCTAGGGTCTGCCTGCCTGGGTAGCAGCTCTGCTGAAGAGGACCTGGGGGCCTAATGGGTCTTAAGCTGAGCATGAGCCATCAGTGCACCCTGGCAGCAAAAATGGCCAACAGTGCCCGGCATGGCACTCACAGGACCATAGCCAGAGAGGGCCAAGGCATGCAGTTATTCCACTTCACCTGACACCTGCCAGACTCCATCTAGAATATGCTGTCTAGATTAGATGCCCCATTACAAGAGAAAGACTGATAAGCTGGTCCAAGTAAATGGAGGGTGAGTGAGGGGATCAGCAGTTTGGAGCATTTGCCCTGTGAATGAGAGACTGAGGGACCCAGGTTGAGCCTGGAGAAGGTTTTAGAGGGACCTAACAGCAGGCTTTCAATAAGCACCTTATCGAGAACTTGGAGACAGGCTTTTACAGTGGGTCATGCACTGGCAGTACACAACAGAGGCAAATGGAAACAAGAGAGGTTGAAACTCAACAGAAGAAAAAGCTTTTCCAGCATGATGTCAACCAAGCATTGAAATGAGCTGCACAGGCAGGCTGTACAACCTTAATTTTTGTAGGTTTTCATGATCTAACTCAATAAAGACCTGGGCAATCAAGTCTGAATTCAGTGCTGATCCTGCCTTAAGCAAGGGACTGTACCAGAAACGTCCTGAAATCCCTTCTAACCTGAATTATTTTGTAATTCAATGATTCTACAAACAGATTGCAGAAGACAATTTTTTGCAGAGGTATTTCTGGAGTAGGAGCAGGTGAGAAAGCAACATGACCTGCCTGCTACTTCCCACCAGCTCTGCAATTACTGCCTCAGGACAACAGCTCTTCTTATGGCACCTGTGAATAGATGGGCCAGGACTAGAGAGAAAAACAGCTGCTCTAAGATGATGACCTGACCCTGGCCACTTCCAGACCCATCAAACAATAGCCATCTTTTCTAGTACCAGTGAGAGAATGGCTCACGCCTTATCAGAGGTACCACTCTGCCAGTAACATCAGTGTTCTGAATGCAGTATGCTGTACAAGTATCCACTTCTCCAGTATGTCTCTCCAGAAGAATACAAATCCTTCAGAAGAAAACTCCTAAAAGGGTATTTGTGACAAGAAATATGCAAAGCTATTTCCATGAGAGCAAAGTAAACTGGGCCTTGGGCAGAGCTGCACTCCAAAGAAGTTTCAGCAGTTTATTACTTATATTCACATCTTTTAAAAAATGTTATTTCCCAGCAACACACACATAGACCTGTCTCCTTATAAAACTAAATATTGTGGTAGAAATAATATCCTTGTCTAGGTCTAGATAGCGGGAGAGATGGCAGACATCTGTAGCTACTAATTCTCTCTAAAACCCAAAAACCCCAAGATGGCTCATGCCATATATCCTATGATGAAGGAGATCTTTTGTTTTTTATATTCGAGTAATGAGGAAATATCTTTCAAAAGTAAAAACTTTCAATTGGAACAACTCAAAGAACTCCAAAGAACTCACCAATGATGTCACTTAACACCTTTTTAAAAACAAAAAACCCACTCAACATGAAACACGACAAGTAATGATAGGGAAAATCCTGTAGTTTGAAAAGGGCAAAGGGGATGTTGGCAGAGAATTCTAGATCAGTTAAACTTGATCTCAACCTGAACAAACAATGAAACAGTTAATCCAGAATTATACTGGGAAAAATAAAATCAGAGGCTAAAAATATAGTGAAAAGTAGGTCTTGCTAGGCTGCTAGCCTCTCTCTCCAGTTCTTTCTTTTTTTGTTGGTTGGGGTTTTTTTCCACTTTTTTTAATTTTAAACATGAATGCAGGCTTGGTAGGCAAAGACAGCTGTGCTAATGCAGCATACCTGGACATCCACGGCAAGGCTACAGCCATGGGCACTTTAGGTGTAATTTCACATGCATTGTGCAGGTCCTAACATATTCCTGGCCCAGAAACCACCCTGTTCAGTGCATGCACCAAGCTCAGCCCCAGCTGTCCTCTGTACATAGGAAGGCAGTAGTGTCTGTCAGTCTGATGACAGTGACATGCTGGCTGCAGGGGGAAAGCAGTGGACGTGCTGCCTTCACTCAGTCTGCCCAGTGCACTTTGCTCTGCACGTCCTGGAGCCACAACAAGCTCTGGGCTGGGCTGCAGGAGACAGGAACACAGCCTTCAGTCAAAGGACTGACACATGAGAACAGCCTGAGAGAGAATCTCTGTTGCCATGGAAGGAGAGGGAGAGAGCTGGAGGTTTCTGGTTCTGGGCAGGCTGTAGCCCCTCTCTCTGGAGAAACAAATGGCATGACAGACTTGGAGCAATGTGACACAGAACAGGCACCTGGGCAAGGTACAGAACTATGCCTTGGTCTGGGACAAGGAAGACGCTGAGCTGAGTTTTCAGGAACCTTATGAGGAGAGGAACATGTAGGACAAGATTCCTTGGCTCAAACTTCCTTCTGTGACATCTCAAGTAATGAATGTGTGCTGCGAGCAACCCATAGGGCTTGTGATCCATGGATTAAAAACAGGCTCCAAATTTGAGATTCAAGAGCAATTGTCAACAGTAAGATGACATTACACACAGACACGAGCAGAAGTCTGCACTGACCCATTGCAATTCCAGCTCATTGTTGGTATTGGTACAACCTACAGATGGATGGGATGAGTTAAAACATGGAAAAGAGGTTGCTCTCAATGACAAGAGATCATTCTCTATAACCCAACAATGCACAGCCCAATGCAAAATACAAAGTTGGAGAGACAGATGCTGCAGAGAACTTATCACAGTGATAAATTTGGGATTCCCAAGCACAGCATGAGCTCCCATGTAACCCTAGGATTTACAACATGGGAAAGATTAAAAGCCCTATGTAAACATCTTGCTTACATCAATGAGGCCTATTTTCACCTGATGAGAATACACCATCTTGGACTGCTGAAAGACAAACTGTGTGCATTTGAGAACATATTAAAAGTCACCTATCTACAGAGGACCTGGAACAGGACTCTAGAGATATGGAACAGACCACATAAGGTTAGTAGAGACATGACTGGATCACAACTGTATCTGAGGTTTCTGATACTTCAGCTCCCCAAAAGACCCCCTCATCACTAGCTTTCAGTAATCAAAGGACATGCAGATACTGTCCCAGAAAATGCAATAAAAGCTGTTTCATTAAAAAAAAATAATTTCTACTTGAAGCCACCACAAATTGTTTGCAATGCAAGTCCTCTTTGATAGGCAGGCAAAGAGATAAAGTAGCTCTGAGTGCTCTAGTATCACTCCACAAAAGCACTGGAAGTCTTAGCCTGCAGTAACTGATCACTAGCTGTCTATTGCAACAGTTCCCATCCTATTTCCCCATACTCCCTTTTGGCAGGAGGTATTGTCTATTCAGTCCTTGTTGGGATGTTTTTTTGGAGCACTGTGATCAGCACTAAACCAAAATCATCCAACCCTTGTGGACCATTTTCTCCTTCCTACTATCAGAATGAGATTTCATCTTGATGTTTAGAGCTTGGAGACCCAGAGGTCAGAGGCCACCACACGATCCACTGAGCCACCCAGTCCCTAGATCACAATGTTAACAAATCACCATTTATCTTTGTTACTGCAGCAAGTGTCCAAGGCAAAACGGTGCCAAAGATCATATCTGTTGGGATAACCTATTGATTTGTGTCATATTCTGCCCAATCCCTATTTTATTCTTGCTCAGGCAGAGGTCAAGACAGGTTAAAAATAACTCCTTCAGTCTGAAGTGCAGGACTGAGGAATTTAAAGCCAGGCTGTTCTTCCCAAGGGTGGGGGTTCAAAAATCTCCAAGACAAGCAACAGAATCAGAAATCTACAGCAGTTGTGAGAAAGACCTCATAGTCAGGGAACTCAAGCCATGGCAAAAAGTTTGGCAGCTTTAACTATGAGATTTTTTTTTCAGAGAGAGGGAATAAATCAGTCATTTTAGTTCATTCAAGCAACTAAGCATTACAGAAGTTTACGTGATGTACATACACAGTAAATGCTTTGAAATACCACTGCAGATTAATGCAGATGCTGTTACAGCATTCACATCTCCTAGCCAAAGTACACTGACCAACATCAGCATAATTCACTGTCCTTATTCAACAGTAAGTTAAAATTTTGACCTTTATTACAGAGGAAAAAAAAAAAAAAAACCAGAGTTGAAGCATTTACTGCTGTTCCTAGCACTAATGTTCACGTGCCATTTTTGTCAGAGAACTCTCTAGGTAGATGCAAATTTTTATTTAGATTATTTTATCCCATTTCAAAACCTTGGAGTTAAATTGCCAACACTTTAGAGATATTTTCCCTTCCATTAACATTATGCCCTCCAGAAAATGAAATTTTAGACTAATATACATTTACCCTTCTTTTTCATTAAAGAAACATTATGTACATGTAAAGGAAAAAACATTTCTTTATCAAATCTACATGATCTCCTGAAAATTTTTCCCAGTGATGCAAAAGAGGATCTTACCTTAACTCTGGCTTCATATTCTCACTCTCATATATAGATTAGATGATTAAGAAAGGAATAAAGTTTGTTACTGCATCTTCTAAAAAAAGAATTTCTGACACTTGTACTAAAGCTCAGCAGCCTTTAAGGGCCCTAACAGGTGGACAAGTCCTCTTCTCTCCACAGAGAGATTTACATCCGAGTATCATTCACTCAATGGCCACACTACCACAGGCCTCAGAAGTCCTCGTAGAAGAAAGGAAATTAAATCAATCTATGCTACCAGGTGATAAAAATATGGACTCTGAATGACACAGATGGAGAATAAAACCTCCCACCAAATACCTCGCTTGTAGAAGAAGAGGGGGTATCAACTGTCCAACAAGTGTCAGAAAATTCACTCACTTCCCCAATCAAATGTCAAAAAAATATTGCTTCCCTTTCTATATTGTCCTTGGACCTGAAGAGACAGTGTTTTTTAGAAGTATACATTAGTCATAGCACTCTGGATAAGAAACAATTAAGGATTTCATTGCCCTTGCTCAAAAGTAACCCGGAAAGTGTGCAGCACCTCCATGGGAAGTGAACACAACAGAAACTCCAGTTCTGCCAGGACAGCTCCCCAGATGGGATGAGAAAAATCTCTGTATAAAGTAGTTTACTGAAATAGAGCAGTAAACCCACCCTAATGTTGTAACAAAAAGCAAAGGAAAAATCAGGAGAGGTTGAAGTTTTCCTAGGCTTACAGAGCAGCACAAGGGAGGCAGGCTGGCTCACTGCACACAGCATCCTGCAGTTTTGGCAGAGGAGAAGGGCATGTGAGAGCAAGCAGGGGATACTGAGGCAAAACTTCACAGCACAGACACTATTGAGAAACATGAACATGTTCACCTCTGCCCTGTCACAAAATTGACCTGCCCCTTTGATAGGCAGGCTCAGAGATGACTTACCTTGCTGACTGTCACAGACAGGTTTCTCTCTGTAACAACCAACAGGGGGAAGAGCCAAAGGGCAGTTTAGGCCTCAGCAATACCATTACTTGTATGATACGTGCTCCAAAGCCATCTCTTCCCTTGCTATATTCTTCCACTGGCCATTTCTGGAACAGCAGGGCAGAGCCCCACTCTGGGCTGCAGGAGCTGGTCACAGGAGCCATCTAGCTGGGACTGCTCATTTACAGGTTGAAGAGGAGACCACCAGCACAGGCAGGAGAAAGAGCAGGGGCAGGAAGCAGCAGAGACCTGGCAAAGCCCTCTCCTCTCTGCTCACTCTCTAGTGGTTCTGCAGGCGATTACTCCAGAGCATCCAGCCATACCAAAATCAATAAACAATTTATACGCAGCACAGGGAATTTTGCCACACTTAATAAAAGTCTCCAGTCACAGTTATGGCTTCATTTCACCTTAACGTCTTCTTTAACTGTCCCTTCTTTTCAAGATCAATTAGAGGCATGTGCAAAGAGAAAAACAAACAAAAACAACCACACACACACAAACAAACCAAAAAACAGGAAAAAAACTAGAAAGCAAGGTCAAATTGAGCAGCCCAGCTTCTCCTCAGCACTCTCCTGAGGCAAACAGAAATTCAGGGACTGACAGATAACACATGGGGACACCTTGTTTACACATGCTCCTTGCAGCCTCTGGTTCTGCACACAGATCAGCAAGACAGGAGCCTTTTTTAGAGAGATGGTGTATTTGGTAAGACTGAGTTGAGCCTATAGAAGACATCTGTGTTCCCTGCAATTTCAATAGAAATTTGGCACCTCTGAAAAATTCCAAATACAAAGGGTGAAACTCTACCTATCCTCAAAAGGGATATAGATCAGACACCTTTAAGCTGCTCTTCATCTTGAAGAGCAGCTCATTATCTGCTAGGATAATCCAGCCTCACTGTCCCAGTCATGCCTTGGCTTTTGATGAGACATCCAGAACCCTGCCACTGAATCATCTTCTTTACTCCAGTGATTTGCAAGAGGAAAGGTGCAATGAAGGAGGGTAATTTCCATTAATAGCAAATGGGGGGAAAACAGCTTTTGATCTCTCCTTCACTTTCTGAATTGAGATGCTAATATTGCTTTGATGTTGTGTACTCACTTTTAAAGCATTAGAAAAGTTGTCTATGTTTTCTTGGTAACTTGTTTGAAAAAACTATCTCTGCACCTGGCATATCTGCTCTTGAACAAGACATAAAGCAGTGGAGGGCCTGGCCCATTTGCCAGACTTTCAGTCCTTTTAAAACTTGTTGAGTTCAAATGCTTCCTCAGATAAAACCCAAAGTCTCTGCCCTAGCTAAGCTGAGCCCATCAGCTGTTGCAGACAAGAACAGCTGAAACAGCCCTTTTCATTGGTTTACAACTTTTCAGACCCAGGTAGAGTAGGATTCAACAGCTCCATGTCCCTGATGCCAGCACTGCCTTTGGGTCCTTAACCAGAAGCTGAAATCATTACAACTCCTCAGTTCTGCTCACTGCTGCAGGAATCAGCAAGGGAAGATTTGCTTTGCCTCCATGCCATCAGGCACTGGAAGGAATCACCTGAGAGCAACCCTGGCAAGGCAACAACCGGGGAGACTGACCTGTTCAGGGAAGACACTGCTGAACTGCTGCCACTCGACAGCATGGGCCCAGAAAACTCAATTCCCAGGTAATAGTTTGGCCTCTTACACTGCTCTTAGAAAAAGGGGCCTTTTCACTGAAAGCAGTTTTGAAATGCAAATAATGGAGACTGCAGAAAACAGAACAACACTTATCACCATGCCACTGTCACCAGCAAAGCACCTCCCCAACTCAGGCCTCAGCTCTGAGGTGGATCTATACTGAGCCAGCGTCTCCTCTTGTGCCTGCTTCACTGCTGGACATGCAATGGCACACACAGACACTGAAAAGGCATAAAACTCTTTATTACAACATCTGACTCTGTATTTATAGGATTTCTACACAGACCAGGGATTGGAGGAGAAGGTGGACACCTCTCCCATCCCATTGGTCAAGACAACTGCCCATCAATTGTTTTTTACTCCAAGAGAAAGTATGTAAACAACTTTCTCTTAATGTACACATGGTTCTAATTATAACAACCCTGTGTGACAAAGAACTATGAACTATGAAAAAACATGAAGCTGTGAAGTGCACCACTGAAGAAAGATTGTAAACTTTTGTGAAGTGCAAAACTGAAGAAATCAGGGTGACAGACCAGAAAGAAAGAACACAAGGGAGGAAGCCTGGGGACAAGCAAACACCATTCTCTAGCTGGCTCCCACTGCTTTGGTAGGGCATACACAGAACAAAATGTATGCACACAGTCAGCAGGGCAGTCTGGCTTTCAAAATTAAGAAGACCAAAGAAGGTGGACAATAGGTTAAGATATAAGGAACAAAAAATTGCTCAGCTTTCAATCCAAACCGTATTTCTCTGTTAACATCTCCAAAATGTGAGCTCTGTTGTCCAGCTAGATCTCTACTCAAAACACATCTACCTCTACATCTTGGTTCTTCTTCTTGCCTGCACATACTTTCATACATGTATCTTCCCTGATGACTTTCAGTGTGCTTTAGTGAGCATCCTGAGATGCTCTGGCTCAGGTACTGAAGGTTAAGGACAATTAATTCAGCAATCAACAGTTTAGCAGTATCTCTTTTGTGCCATTTCATTTCACACTGATGTCATAACAGATCATATATCATCCTGCCCTTCCTCACCTTTACTACTTGTGGCCTACACCCAGATCCTTGTCTGCTTGGACAGTATGTTCTCTGAGCAGTAAATGCACCCATTCAAAGTCCATAAAGCCTTAGAGGCAGATGGACTTCAATACTGACCAAAACCTTCTAGGGATTCTAGGAGCACAGAAAGAGAGAAAAGACTGAGTTTACATTGATCCCACAGGCTATAGCAGTAGCTCAGGGCACCTTGGTCCTCAGATTCTTTGAAGTACTACTTTTCCAGAAGGCCAGTTTTCTTCATACAACTTTTGTTGGATTCACCACTCACTTGATACCATGCAGATTTTTCAGCACGCTCACACTAAAATAACCTAAGTTTGGATCAGATGGAGTGAAGCATTTCAAAGAGGTTATGCAAACCTGCACCTGTTATATTCTCATCATTCCAAGCCTCTCAGGGAACATCGAGATCACCAATATATTAAAGCACACATCAGAAACTAATAGGGTGTTAAATATTTTCAACTGAGACGAGCCTACATGTCTGGGAGGAGACGTCTCCAGCAAAAAACTTTGTGCTGCTGCATCACAAGCCTTTGGTGAGACAAATAATTTTGTTACATGCAATATCTTACAGATTGTTCAAGGCTAAAGAAAATCTATCTTTGTTACTTAAATTCAAAATATCTCAGCAATACATCACCTTGTGCCATGGTGCTACTGCCAGGTTCAGTGGGTACACAGCAAGAAACCCTAGAAAGCCCTTTTTCTCTAGAAACTTGGATCTTCAACAGAATGTTAACTTTCAACACTCACAAGCTACTGGTTTGGTTGGTAGTGTTTGGAGGAAGAGGAAGGTCTAGACAGAACAGGCATAGAGACCAAATAATGAATGCCCTAAGTGAGTCACTGCATGGAGCCACCAAAAACTTGAAACAAAAGAATTCAGTCAAAGTATCACTGGGACAAAGGTGACTGGAGGGATGAGATCTCATAAACCATCCATGGGTAGGAATCAGAAGAGAATCTTCTCTGCCACAAACACGTTACTACACATTTATTACACATCAAGTTTATATCTACCTGGAAAGCACCAGTTAGAAGCAAGGCAATCTCCCAGGCTGTGACAAAGCAAGATTTCCATTAATAATCCGCAATGCCACCAAGAAAAACAGAAGGAGCACGGCATTTTCAGAGCTACTCAAGATTCTCACCCGCCCATGAAGCCCAGTTTTGTTCTTACACAAAGTACAAAGTTTACACAAGTAAGCTGATGGGTTGTTTTGTTTCCCTTAATGTCCACACGCTTGGCTATATCCAGCCAAGGTCAGAAGGTGACCATGAGCAGTAACAGTTTGTTAACCACTTTCAGGGACCTGATCCTATGGGGATACAAAAAAAAAAAGGTTCCTTCAGGAAAAAAGTAAGACACCACTAACTACAGGCTATATAAGAATCAACTTCTGCAGCTGTACAACAATGAGACCAATCATGGGTGAAGCATTCCTTTTGTTTTTTGTTTTTTTTTTTTTAATAAACAAACACCTCATGTAGAAGCTTCCTCGTTTTGTATATCCTGAGAATTTCCATATTCAACAAAAAAATCCTTCTCAATGCTGAGCAACCAAGAGTCCTTATCGAGGCAGATGCAGTAGGATGTGTAAATGGACCTAGATCATGCAGCCAAACTGGATGACATCCAGTTCAGAATGACATGTAAACCTGTGCCAGAATATGGGGAAATGCACCAAATGGTTTCCCAAAGGGAGATATATGTTAGAGCCGGAATGGTAAAAAATATAGACTGAGTCAAAGCTTCTAAGCACTGCATTGCATTCCCTGGGTACAAAAGGGAAATGGAGGGGCTGCTTGAGAAACAGGTCACTTTTCCCTGATCCCCCTACTGCTGGCAAAGCTGTGATTTTATACAGGAAAAATTGAGCACTAGCAGGGTCTGGAATAGAACGGGTCACAACTCTTTTTCTCCCTGCCAAGATGCCAGTCCTAAGGGTCCACCAAAGCAATATATTTGCTTGTCTTACTCTTTCAAGGATCACTTCAGCTGTTGCATTGCATTGGACCCTCCCATCCAAATGGGATTGCCTCCAATTGTTTTAATTGAGAGGAAGAAGTATTAAATACAGGAATACCCTGATGTTAGTTCCTTGCCAGAGATGCATGAAGTACTCCAGGATGCCAAGAGGCTTGACAAATATACAGTCCCCTGGGACAAGGTCTTTTGTGCTTTTTATGAGCTGATGCAGTCTCAGGAGGTGAAAGTGGAATTGATAACCACCAATACAGGTCATTGCAGCACCTGAAAATAAGACCATCCTGCCCTTTAAATCAACCTGCTTTATGCTTTTCTAGATGGAAAAATATAGTCACATGTTATGCTCTTTCCTTAAACTCAGACCCTCCAAGCCCCAGGAGCAGACAGTAACTGCACTTCTGCACCTGAGAATTACTCAGCACAGCTCACCTCTGCCTCATAATGGCAATTGCATTGCCTGGACTGCCTCACTACAAGCACAGGGGGCCTGGAGTGTCAGACTTATCTCTTCAGCTGTGGAGGAATGTAACCACTATATCTGTATGCACCCAGGCACACAGAAGTTAAACAGCATTGAAGCACTGACACTGCTACCCTTGGTCTGGAAGACAGGAGAAAACAGAGACCTTTCTGGATTTGAGTGCACACCCCAATCAGTCAGACATATTTCAGGTATTTTTTGTTTGTTGGTGGAGTAGCTTTTTGGGTTTGGTTGGTCCGTTGTTGGGGTTTTTCCATCCTTTATAAATGGCAGTTCTTTCCTTTCTGGCTTCACAGTCCTTCCAGACCCCAGAATGCTTCAATACTCCCATCTGACAAATTTTCATCTACCTAACCTACTAAAGGGGAACAAGATGAACAAAACATTTGTGTTCAACAGGACAGGTGGATTTGTGAACTTAGATGCAGGGCAAGCTGAGAAGTGTTTGTTGATATGACAGAGAACATGAGAGTGGGCTTAAGTGACAAAAATGTGACAAAGAGTGACACCTGCATTGCCCAGTGTGTCCCACATTCCGTCTCAGACAAGTTTGTCACTCCTTGAAATCCTCACTTGGACATTCTGTCCTTCCTTGGTGAGTGGAACACTTAGCCAGCATCCCTGATAGCAAACGCTAAGCCTCCCTTTCACAAGAGGCAGACTGCTGCAGAAGGCCACTGTACCAGGCAATAACACCTGCTGGAAAGAAAATTCCTGTAAGCAGATTCCTTGTGACTGAAGCAGCAACCTTGACCAGTCACTTCAGAGCCCCGTTACATCCATAATGATACTGTCTCCACCTTTCCCTTCCCCCCAGCATGAAAGATGAGTGGTTGTGTGGAACGAGTCCCCGAGCTGTGATGGGAATCCGTCTCGCTTGGCTGCAAAAAATATATATATCCTGGTATGGCTGTGATGAATCCTTTCATTATTCATCTGCAATTGCCCTGCTACTGCTGCTGTTCTGTTCTCACTCTCTCTCTTTCTTTTATAAATAAAAATGGAAACAGATTAATGACAAATATTGACACAGATTGCTTTTAAAGAGCCGCACCTGAATGTGGGCTATAGGGGAGAAGCAGAGGCAGAGCAGCATCAGAGGGATGGGAAGACCAGGAAAGACTAAGTGAGAGATGGGAAAAGATAAAGATGCTCACTCCAACTGGGCTAGGTGAGTACTGACTGGAGCAAAGTATCCTCCTGGTGACATGAACCTCAGTTTGCTCCAACAAATGAGATCTGGATTAACAGAGCTGTGCATCCAAAAGATCTGAAGTATCTAGAAGCAGTCAGTTGTGCTGTCAAAGGTACTCTGGAGTAAAATTTGACGAGACTAGAGCAAAATATTCACAGGACAAAACCACAGAACACAGAGGGGCAGTCACAGACAGATCACCTGGTGATCAATAAACCTGATAATGCTGTTTGTCCCACTCCAGGTGACCAGTGAGCATCAAGGCTCTAGCTGGCACAACTGCCAAAGCTACCTGTATTTTAGGCATGTGACTCAGATGGACCAAACAAATCTGTAACCAGTCAGGTCACAGGTTGACACAGTGAGTGAATGCATCCAATGGAGGCAAACCTGGCCTCATACTACCCTTCCCTGTCTATTCCCACTGTGCGAAGAAACATGATAAGCGTTATAATCAAGTAGCACTCCAACAAGATGAATTGTTTATTCCTATTTAACATTTCACTCCCCTATTGAAGAAAGCAGGAGAGGGGTGGCAGTGATGGTATCTAGCTCCTAGAGAAATAAAAATCAACCCACTTTGGGTTTACTTTTCATCTTAAAATAACCTGTTGTAGCCATTCTGAGAAGATGGGCTGCAGGGGACAGAGCTCAAAGTCCTGGCCTCTTATAACTAAACTGTACCTGTTCCTTGTAGATCCTGGCACATTTTTTCTCATCACAAAAACAGATGAAAGACCTGACCTACAAAATGGCCAATTTAGACTGCTTGTTGTGCCACAAACTGCTGCAGCACCACAGAGAAGGGCATAGAGCTGCAGCCATTGCACCTGCCTTAGTATTTAGCCCAGATGTTGCATCTTAAACCTCCTAGGTGCTGTGTAAAACCTACAGATTGAAATAAGTCTGCTCTCCCAATCGGAGGGCTGATGCCACTCTCTTGTCCTACACACCTACTGATGCCCTTCAAATCAGCTGGGAGTTCAGAGATTACAGTATTTTTTTTCTCCATTCTTCTCTCTGATTTTAGTCTCTTCCTTATCCTCCACAGACAGCTTGAGTTCTGTTATCACTTCTCTATATATTTCTATCCCTATGGTGATCTCCAGCGATTTCATTCTCCTCCTCTTAGGTCCCATGCTTCCTAACTCAAGCACCATCTATCTACCTTAAAATACCATGTCTGCCAAAATCACCTTCTACCAAATAATTTCCAAGGCTATCTCCCCTTCCTGCCATCAGTTACACTTCCTATCCAGCTCCTTATTCCCATCAAAGTGTTTGGCATCACATATGAGAGCAGAGATGTGCACGGACTCATTGCTGCTTTCTCCTTGCCAGCCTCCCACTTACCTAAACCCATTTTCATCCTTCCCTCAGAATTGCTCCTGCTCTTTTGGTGCCAAGCCATTCTCCCACCCTCCTGTCCTCCTCAGAGCACACTGCTCCTTGGACTCCTTTCAACAGCAGCTAATTCAAGACATTACAGCACAGAAGCCTGTGCCAACATCCAGTGCATAAACAAAGATGAGATACATGAGAGAAGAGAACACACTGTCAGCATTTAATAACAAACACTAATTGCAAACAGGTGGATGGACTTCTCCATTCCTGTTCCCTCAGCAGCCTGAAGTGGTCTGAGCCAAGGGACGTGGCCATTCACAAACAGGGATCCATTAATGACTCAGTAACTGACTGCCACCAGCCTGCTTGATGTCTCACTGATCCACTGAATGGAATGGATCTTGGAGTTTTATTTACACCTCATTAGTGTAGGGACACAGAAATATAAGGCCTCTAGTGATGCAATTTCAAAAGCCTTTCAGGTCTGCTACAGATCTGCCCTATAATCCTTGCAAATTCTTAACTTCTCTCTATTCCTCCCATTTTCCTGAGAAAATTGCCTTAAATCAGATCCCAAAAACCTGCAGAGCAGGCTGCTTGTGGACCTCAGCATTTCATTACTTTTACTGAAAGCTGTTGCAAAAGATAGATGGAGTTTCTAACAACATTCACATTTACCAGAAAAGCTGGTTCTCATCACGTGCAACATGATGTAGAGACCAAGTATTTTCAATAATTTTGCCCCATCATTCATTGTGCTTCATAGATAAACAAATCAGACCCCAAATGAGAAGTAAACGACACTTTGAGTTCTCTAGAGCAGGTAAGTCCCTGTCAGCCATAATCCCTCTTTAGGAAGTATTTGTATGTCACAGGAAATGTCCCTCCTCTCCTCAGCTAAAGGTAGTGTCAAACCCCTTAAGGAGCACCTGGGAGAAGAGGCATACGCAGTTCTTGGCCATGTGACTGTAGCATCCACTCAAAGCCCCTCTTGCAGCCTTGCACTGTGTGGATCTCCTGTGAGCTGCTGAATCCCTGGAGACCATGGGGGCACAGATCTGTAAACAGTTGAGCCAAAGTTAAAACCTTGGTTCTTGCCAGCTGTGCGAGTCTCCCTCACTCAAACCATTATTCCCAGGACTTTCTCCCAGCCCACCCAACTCCCCAGTCCCAGTCCTGCCACCATGCCTTGGGCTGCCTCTAGCACTCCTCGTGCAATCAAGCCAAATCAACTGACTAAACCAGCAGAAATAAAGTCATTTTTTGCAGTTAAAGTGGTTGATGTGACTCAAAGGAGGGAAAGGTAAGCAGCAGGAGCTTACAGCCAAGCATGAAGAAACAATGCTGCCTGAAGGACCAGGCTTTTCCTTCCATCAGTCAAAAATCGTTTACCTCACTTCATGGCCTTGCATTTCCAACAAAAGAAAAATACCTAAAATTTCAGTCCTCTGCAGAATTTTTAGAGTGCTTTAGGATGTGCTTGGATGAAAAAGTAGTGCAGAAACAGAAAGCCAACGCCCTTCCAAATTTCTGCATGCTATAGGGTTTCAGCTCCCACAGACACTTAAAGTATGTTGGAAACCCTTTGAGTGTATCTGCAGCTGAACTCACTGCATCCTGATGTATCCAGCTGCACAGGCATCATACACACTGCTGGAGCCCTCATAGTACCTCTCCACTGTCTTTAAGCTACACAGCCCCTCAGAATTCAAAGTCTGTCTCCTCCTTCCCTCCTCAGGCTCTGGGGCCACTAGTTGCAGCATTACTTGTATATTTATGTAGGGCAGACTTGTGGCAGAGTTTTAGCTGTTGTCTTGCCTTGAAAACTTTGTTAGCTTTGATATTACTTTCCAAATGAACACCGTGCATTAACCCACATGATGTTTTAGCCTTCACAACACTGAGCAGATCTGAACTCTGTGGAAAGACCGAAGATCTGGAGTTTACTGACCTTCACACCCCATTACAAAGTCCACCTTTCACTCAAGTTTATGTTTAATGAGATGACATGAAGGGCTTAAGTAATGGGGAATAGTATTCATATGGATATAAAGTACCCAAGCAAAGGCCTACTCCTGCCTGTCTCTTCTTCCTCCTTTATCTTGCCCCTTGTGTCTCACAGCTTTGCCCCTTTGCCCTTGTTCTGACTTCTTCCTGATCCTCCCACCAGGTGACAATTTGAATTTTAAAGCCATTTACATTCCAAAATGTGCATAATCAGATTTTTACCCTGTACTTTTCTGATGTGACTTTTTTATTATGACATCAAGTAGTGACCCATAATAAGGATGTAAATGCTCACTTTAATGTCTATTAGCAGTATCTGCAGATGCATATAAAATTATAGTATCATCACATAACTACATATTAACCTCTTGAGCTCCATGACAAATTCTCCAGGGAACACTGTATTCCCATTTTCAATTACCAGCAGTAGTTCAGTGACAAGCAGTAGAAGTTGCACTCATCCATATCCTAAACACTCGAGGTACTTGCAGAATGACAGAGAATAGACATATTCTAAACAGACCAGTTCTGATGCTTCCAGTTGCCAGTTATTTGTGACAGGCATTTGGGTTCTTCCCAGGAGCAAATACACAATTACATTAAATCATACATGCACATGGGATGTAACTTACCTGAAATAAAATTGTGGTTTTCAGCAAAGTTGCTTCTGAGTCATATGGTAGTGCACCACCATCACTTTATCCACAAAGATTAGCAGAGAGAAGATAAGGTGCACAGCAACATAACATGTGGCATCCTTTAAGCTTCTGTTGAGCAAACAATGCACTTTGCTCTGAAAATGCCCACTTAGCACAGCTGTTAGGTGTAATGTGTGAGCAAGGAATGGTGTGGACTGCAGTACTTTACTGCAAGGATAAGAAAATCTCAATTGCAGCTATCTGTCCTATCCCATCATGGTATTAATGGAAATTCAAATGTTCTGATTTTCATCTTTCAGCTTAATGGAATGTGTTTACATGAGAAAACAGGTACTCAGCTGCAAACAGAGCCTGCCAACCCACATCCAACACACAAACACAAAAAGCTTGTAGAGGGAGGTTGTTTGTGTTTGTCTCTGGTTTTTTAAAAGATGTGCCCATTTCTCTAGCATATGTAAACCAAGAGGCCATGGAGAGAACAGAACAAGACTTAGGATAATCAAGAAAATAGTTAGTACCATTTTCTCTTTGTACCCTTGTTTTTTCCAATACAGCACAGTCAGATGATTGATTCTGGTTCCAAGGGCATTCTTCCCAAAATATACACTAAGACTCCTGATATTTTAAAATTTAGCTGAATTGAGTTTTAGAAGGTAGCCTATCATTTGTTAAAAAGCAGTCAGGTTTACTTCAATAGACAATCATTACTTTGTATTTTAGAGATAAAAATCAAGAGGCTAATACTTGAAATATCATTGCAAGACAGGAGTCAAAATTCATGTCATCTTATGATGTTCAGGTAAAAGCATATGAATTGTGATTGTTCCATAGCAATTGCTCTTTCTTGAGATGTAGTAGACAAGTTATTTCACAGCAGATTCTCTGTGATACTATGCATTTGGGGCCACTCTTTCAATTTCTTTGAAGTCTAGAAATCATAGCATTTCCAGAGACAAAACATATATGAGGAAATTAAAATACCTTTATAAGGAAACTCCAATACAAAGTGAATACATACCAAGAAGTTCTAGCTCAAAAATAAATAATATATATACACACACAGATATACATATATCTGGTTATGGATAAAAATACTCAAAAGGGAAGAAATCCTTTTTCTGCCATCCTAAGTTGTCCCTTGGTCCATGCACTATACAATAATGCTAAATCAAATGATTACACACTTTATTTTTGAGACTCTAAGAGTACAGAATGCAGGCCTCCAGAGAGAAGGGCAAGAACTGAAGGACATGAGTGCAAATGAGTCAGACCCAGTGAGAGAAAGGACAAAGCAGGAGGCTGTCTGGGTTCTCATGATGAAAGCAACTGACCATCAGCCCTGGAGAGGTGCCTGCCTGCTGCCATCTCTCTCTTAGCTGAGAAGCCATAGAAAGACTTCAGCAATAAGCACAGTGCTCCTCACCTCATCAGTGATTGTGGCTGGACGTGCAGAAGCTCTGAGTACTTATAGCTGCTAAGGAAGTGTGTAGGAAATGTGATTTGAACCTACAAAAGGGTACAAAGTCAGTCCCTGCAAATTGCCAGTGTTTGTGTATCTCATCTTAGGCCCCTCAAATTCAGAGATAATTCCTGGGTTTTGCTTCAGTCTCAAACTCCTCACTTATGCAATAAAGGTGACAATAACATCCAAATGTTCTGCACACAAATTCATTAACATTCTAAGCTGTCATAGCAGGAGGTACCCTGAAGATACTAACAAGGAAATTACTTCTTTCCTCTTCAGAGTCGATTCTGAATGCTGCACAGTAAATAAAGCTTGAAGTCAGCCTAAGTAAGGGGTAGAAAAAAAATCCAAGCCACCAGCTGTACATTCAGAGAGTCTCAACTGTCCTACACTAAGGCAGGAACCTCAAGTGAAAGGGGGCAGATGGACAGGCTGAGACAACCCTCAAACCCAACAACAAATCATGCAAGTGCCTGATTGCATTGCACTGTACATAGAGGGCACTGAATACAGCAACGTGGGCCACTCAAATTGCAGCCTTGTCATCAGAGCACAAATTTTCTGGTTTTCGTTACTTGAGGGGTGGGTGGGGGTGCTGAAGAAGATTCTTGTTTAAATGTCGAAATACAAACGTAAGCAGATGAAGCCCATGGTGTAGTCATGCAGCCTATCAGTGTGGGAAGGAGGGAGAAATGTCACCTTCCCCAGGTAGCCCCTGCATTGTTTGAGTGCAGGACAGCAGCCACAGCTCATGGCCCCTTCTCCCCACCCAGGAATCAAACCCTGCACATCTTATTCCCTCCTTCCTGTCTCCACAGTATCAGAAAGGACCAGCAAGGGGTAAAAGATTCACAAAAGCTCCCCTTACTGTTCACTGAATGGCCAAGAAAGAAAACACAGGACTTCTTTCACTCACCATACAACATTCAGCAGCGTCTGGCTCAAAATGGGAGCTTGTGTGTCCCCACGGAGGAGGGCTGGGTGAGTGCAAGCACTTGCAAATCGTTTTGTGAAGCAGGATGAAGAAGAGCCCTAAGACAACACTGGTGAACCTCTCAGGAAGCTGGTGTCAAAATTACTGGGGAAACATCCGTGTCAGGCTGCCATTAGTTGATCAGAACGACTGGTTTGCCATCTGCACCTGCAGGCAGTCTGTGAGCCATGACACTTCTCAGAGGAAGATTTCTCCAATCTTTAGGCACAATTCTCCAATCTCCAGGTACAATTTTTAAAGTGTGTTTTGAAAACTTTGTGTGCTACATCTGCCCTATTGCAGCAACTCCTAAGATCTGCTCATGTTCTCATACTTAGACACCTCCCTGTCACTCCTCCACTAAAAATGAATTTATGTAGTTTACCACTCTGAAACCCTATACTGTATTTCATTAAAAAGTTAAGTATCTGTTCTTACTGAGAAATTGCTCTATGCCAGTGGAAAACAAAATTTGTACCCCAGATTTGAAATACTCTTTTATTTATATGTGAGAAGTTCTCCATTAATGCATAGCAAGTCTACTTGTATTTATCTGTAGTTTCAGTTGATTTTTCTGAGCTGAATAGCATGAAGCAAGGTTTCAAAAATATGGTTTGAAAAATATCAAGTATGATAAATATCATCATAGTCAGACATGTTATCAAACTTACCACCAGTTATTCCAACTGCACTGAGAAAATTCTCAGCCCTGGGATGTAAAATTAGGGACATGTAAAAAAGCACCATTGAGCTTTTTTTTAAAATATAAATTAATCCAATTATCAGATGAAATGCTTCATTACTCAAAATTTTAAAATTACAAAATTGCAAGTAGGTGTAAGACTGAAACAGCTAATTTTTACACATCTGAAATTTTTTACATTACCAATAGTTGCCAAATCTGAGCCCTTTCCATAAGACAATCTATTGCTCCTTGTTCCAACTCCTTATACCTAACAAAAATCAGCATATTTCACTGGGAACACTTCCCAATTCTCACAGGAGCAGCTTGTAGATGAGAGAGGAAAATAATCACTTTTAAAAAATTGGACAATCCTCTATCCCCAATATGGTGTCAAAGACTTGAAGCCATTTCCAAAGGTTCTTGTTCATTTTGTTTAAAAACATTCAGTCCAGTTGGGACCTAATTTTTACAGTTTATTCATTGGAACAGTTAAGGTAAGGGGATTCCTGCATTGTTCCTACCACAAATACGCATAGCTATTAAGACTGGGACACAGGCAAAAGAAAATTTGAAGTCCTGTGTTCATTTGATCTTTGAAGTCACTGTTATAATGGTAAAAAAGAATGATGCCAATCTATCTTAAAAGGATGTTAGTGTTGGCAAAATGAATTGATATCCATTAAAGTATCAGTTGAAACTGACCTGCTCATTTAAATGACATCCCCTTCGGGACTGGGCAGATCTGAAGCAGTGGCTTAGAATTGAATGGCTATTTAAGAAACTCTGGAATAGTTTCAAATTCCAAACAGGGAGCATCTCACTTGTCTAGAGACAATGTCCTGACAAACTGGGAAACAAAATCATTATAAAAAAGCTCCAAAGAACAGACATGATAAATTACCTCAAATCCTTCACTCAAGTTTGCAATTCAAAGCAAGAAAAGCACAGCAACTCCCTACAGACCTTCAGATTACAGTTTATACTTACGGAAACGGTCAAGGAAGCACGCAGACTAATGGAGAGCCAATACTGTAAATCTAGTCAGATGTCAGCAAAAGCTCTCTTCCCCCACTCTCAACTCAGTTTGCTTTACATCAGATAAAACACTTCTTTCATATATTGATTTATTTCCAGTTTCTATAATCAGAACAGAGAGTCTGCAAGAGCCTCATTCAGAGAATACACATCTTATTTAAAACAGAGGAATACAAGCAGGAATCTTTCTTATTTACATGTTACCTTTAAAACAGAGTCCCAAGAACCCAGAGTCCAACCCCTATCAAACAGCTAAATCTTAAGACCTCATAAAATATTTGGGACATGCACAAGGCAGCTCTTCATATAAGCAGACCTGTTTGTGAGCTATCTCTAGGAGAGCCCTCCTTGACAGCAGGAGGAAGCTAAAATGCAACTCATGGTGGCTTTGGCTCACTCTGTGGTGTTGCCAAAACCTGAGGGAAAATTCAAGGACTTCAGGAGTGCCCAAGGGCTCTGGTCAGGCCAGACCAGTCTCAGATCATGACCCTCTTAGAAATGGCTCCAGCAATGAAATCTCACATGCACCAATATAGGCAACCTAGGTTTTAGCTCCAAGTTCATTTTTATGCCCATCTGCAAGACAGAAGATGGTTTATTACTTAGTATTTCCAATGCCATCAAGTGTTTTCTACCACACAGACATGACACTTCTGATCCTCTGCTGATAAAACTAAACAGACTGAGCTCTTAAGCATGGCAAATTATAAATGTGATTGGTACAAAATTGCATTATAGTGCTGCTGAAGGAAATGCAAGAAATTTTTGATTAAAAAGAAAAACAATTCTTAATATCTAGGACCTTGAACATTGAAAAACAGTGGTGAGAACTTTAGGCTCAGACTCAGCTGCCTGAGTATCACCTCCTACATTACAGCAGGGTTGGGGCAGCAAAGACTAGCAGCATATTTGGATATATGAGTATATGAAGCCTGAACAGCAATATTCAAACACTCTATAAGGAGTACCATAAGTGACTCTTACAGTTACTCTGTAACTCTGAAGAATACTTTAAGTGTAGACACTAGAACTGAATGCATATGGATGTGGAATACCAGGGATTTTCATGCAGGAGCACAATTAAAGGTTAAATGACAAGTTTTACAGTATGAAGCTTATGAAAAATTATTTATATGGGTTAGTGGAATACATAGGACTTGTTGACTGGGCATACAAATACACGTCAAAAAAGCCTCATTGTAAAGAAAAAACAAGACTTTTCAGCCTTGCTGGATAAAAGGTATTGTAAGAAACAATGTCAGAATGCTGATATTAGGAAAAAGTATTCCAAGAGAAGTTGCTATTTACTTAGAAAGAGGGTAATTAATAAGAAAACTGATTACAAACAAAGATATACTAATCCTTACTTGATGTTTTCATCATCAGGATGTGTCCTTGTAAAAATATATTTAAATCCAGTTGCAGGATAAACACTATAACCAGAAGTTCAAAAACATTTTCTCCAGCCTTGAAGAAAGTTTGTACAACTTTTTGAGGCAGGACACTGGGCTAAGAGAACACTAAAACAAAGCATCACTATGCTACTGCCTCATTTTTACAGTACCCCTCAGCTATCCAAACCAGGTCACTGTGAGAGACAGACTACCAAGACAAGCAGACCTTGGGTCTGACACAGTACAGCCTTTTTCATGCTGTGCATCCCATTTCCTTCAGAGGTTACAAGCTTTGCAAAACCTCCTCATAGTACTGGCATCTGTGCTCTAGGACATTGAATACTCTAGCTCATAACACACAGGGCTCAGCAACACTTTTTCTGATTATTGTCTGAAAGTATCTATATTTTGCATCTTTCTCTGATATAACAGGCTGTACCAGTCCATTTTCTAGCTTCATCAATTCTTTTGGGTTGGTAAAAGAATTCTCTTTACATAGTATGCCAGTAAGCACGTTTTTTCAACTCACTGGACTCACAGTGACAGCCATGTTTGCAGTTGGGAAGGCATTCTAGCCACATTAAAGTTGAGAAGGATGTTAAAAGTTCCTTCTGGGTCCACAATGTAAATCTGTATTATATGTCATGTGACTGAGGCCCAGCCACATGTGGGTATCCAGGCACTGGTGCCAGTTTAGTCTCCCTGCACTTGCCTGTGGCACTGTTCACTTTCTTAAAAAAGAGATGCTTTGGTATAATTAAGATATTATGTCCTCTGTGCTGAGTTCAAGTCTTGTACCGAGTAAAGTTATTGGCCTAAGAGGATCTTGTTTTACCTCCTGTATAGCAAGTTTCCCTTCATGCCTTAAGAAGCATTACTGTAAAGTATTTTTCCTGCATTTGACAGTACAAAAGGATGTCACAATCACAAAACACAAACTGGAACAGAATACAGGAAACAAAGACACAGAAATGAGGTAACACAATGAGAATGGAAGTTTGTCTTCCTTTGATGGTCTCCTAACAGACTATTAAAATACATTTTCTGAACAAATGCAGCATCCTTCACTTCTGCTTTACTGAAAAGTTCTCTGGTTACAAACTGTTCCTCAAGACAACAAAGTTCTTATCCACTTGACGTAATTTCTTTCCAATATCTAGGCACACATACTGTTTTTTGTAATGTAAAAAACTTCCTTCAGTACGGAAGGGGTTACAATAAAAGAGGCACTCCATCATGCTTCTTGTTGCCCTTCCTACAATTTCCCTTCTCTGCCCACTAAGCAGGTCTCTGCAACATCCACAAATAACAGCAAGAGCATCTACAGTTTGAAGGACAGCACTAACCTACTCAATGTCATTATTCAAGAATGATGCTGGCAAGACACACCTCTGCATACCACAATCACAAAGCTAATCTATCACTCAGTAGCACTAGTCCCAGCCCCTAACAAGTTCCTGTCCAGCTCCTGTTTTGCTGCTTTCTTCACTTGTTACTGTACCTTAAAATCATAAATCCATCAGGACAGAAACGACGTTCTTTTAATTCAGTCTTCTCCAGTACCTACCAAACTGGGCATGAAGCCTGACTAGAGCTCACTGGAACTACTGGAAATATGCAAAGAACAACTAGAAAATGTGCTTCTCTCACCTCCTGATTTATCTTTTACTGAATGTCCATCTTCTCCCTATACACAGAAGTATGTCATTTTGAGATTGGTCACTGCCATCTATGAAAAACTGTTGAAATTGCATGAGGTCCCCAGAGATAAGAAGGGGTATGTACATATACATCACCTCTCTAAAAAGACAGGAAGAAGTATTGGTGGAGTCATAGGCTGGTCAGCCCTACCTCAGTCCCCTGTAGCTTTATGAAGCAAGTTTTGGAAGCCATTTCTAGGCACCCAAAGGACAAAGAGGTGACTAGGAAAAGACAGACAGATAAAATGATGGAAAATCAAGCCTATGAACCTGTCTTCTCTGACAGAATGATAGGCTCTGAGGATGCATAGGGGGCAGTGAATGATGTCTCCATTGACTTCAGTAAGCCCCTTGATGCAGTCTCTCATAGCACCCTTGGAGCCAGATGGAGGAGGTATGGACAGGACAGTATCCAGTAAGATCAGAGAGAAGGAGGCCAGGTCAAGCAAATATTGGTTTGAAATCTGCCTTATGGCCATTTATAAAAAGCATGCCTTAGAGGACAATACTGGGATTGATAGTGTTCAGAGATCATTAGTGACCCAGTGGAAAAAGACAAAACATACTCTCAACAAGATCAGAAATAATGGCATGTTGAGGAAGGGAGCCACTGATATGCTGGAGGGTAGGAGTACTACTAAGAGAGACTTGGACAGATCAGAAAAGACAGAAATATCATGAAGTTAAAATATAATAGATTAAAATATAATAGATTCAAAGGAAGGGACCTAAAATTAAGAACTAGTGCAACTGACTGACCATTTCAGGACTGAACAAATTTAAAGTAAGGGCATTGTCCAAATGTTTCTTAAACCCCAACAGACTTGGGGCATCAACCATATTTCTAGGAAGCCTGCTCCAGTGTTTGACCACCCTCTCTGTATAGAAGTGTTTCCTAATGTCAAGTCTGAATGACCCTTGGCATAGATCTGAACCATTCCCATGTGCCCTGTGACTAGAAACCAGGGAAAAGAGACCAGTGCCTCTCTCTCCACTTCCCTCCCTCAGGAAACTGCAGAGAGCAGTCTCCTTTTCTCCAAACCAGACAAAATCAAATTCCTTCACAGGATATGCCTTCCAGCTCTTTCACCAACTTGCTGTTTATTGTTTGCTCAGTTTTAAAATTACACCATGACCCAGTCAAGGGAGGGGATTGTCCCGCTCTGCTCTGAGCTGGTGCAACCTCACCTCAAGTCCCGTGTGCAGTCTGGAGTGTCACAATATAGGACGGATATAAAGCTATTAGAGAGCATCCAAAGGAGGACTAAGATGGTGCTGTTCCTAAATATATTTAAGAATTACTTTTTAAAGCTCATCCAGCCTCCCTAGATTCCTTTGCCCTGCAGGACTGACTCCCAAGGGATTCTGTCAATCTCCTGAACAGGCCAAAGTCTGCCCACTGGAAGTCCATGGTGGCAGTCCTGCTGCTGCCCTTCCTTACTTCACCCAGTATTGAAAACTCTAATGTTTCATGCCCAAGACAGCCCCCAACCACCACATCACCCACTAGACCTTTTTTGTTGGAATTGATCCTTGTGGGTCCCTTCNAAGTCTGCCCACTGGAAGTCCATGGTGGCAGTCCTGCTGGTGCCCTTCCTTACTTCACCCAGTATTGAAAACTCTAATGTTTCATGGTCACTATGCCCAAGACAGCCCCCAACCACCACATCACCCACTAGACCTTTTTTGTTGGAATTGATCCTTGTGGGTCCCTTCCAACTCAGGATATTCTATGATTCTATGATTTAAAGGACTTTAAATGCCTTTCAGTAGCACCCAGTATGATCTCCTCTATAATTTTTCCAGGTTAGAAAAATCTGGGGCTAGACTAGCAGGTCTGTGTTTCTTGGGTCTTGCTCCATGCCCTTCTTGTAAACTAGAATAATGCTGAGTAGCTTCTAGTGAGCATGGATCTTTCCCAGCCTCCCAAAACCTTTGGCAGGGATTGAGAGAGGTCATGCTACAACAACCACTAGCTCCTTCAGAACTCTGGGATGAATCCTACCTGGCCTCATAGACTACATACATTCAACTGGTCCCTTACAATCTCCATTTTCTGCACACAAACAGAAAGTCACTACTCCCACAGTAACTATCCTCCAAATCAGAAGATAGGGCAGTCCAAGGTCTGTCAGTATTATAAGAGACCAAGGCAAAAATAAAAAATACTGAATGTCCCCACTTTTTCTTCACTCCAATTTTTCAGGTGATCACCTACAACAAATATCAATCCAGTGTTTTTCTTAGACCTCCTCTTGCTATTTATGTACTTCAAAAACCCTTGCTTGTCTTGACACAACACTGGCCAGTTTCAATTCTAAATAAGTTTTGATCTTTCGTATTTTCTCCCTGCATATGTGAACTACAGCTCTGAAATTTTTCTGTTAAGCTTGACCTTGCTTCCAGAGATCATACCATCTTTCTTTTCCTGAGATTCAAGAGGAGTTCCCTGCTCAGTTAAGCTGGTCTTCTGCATGGCTTGAGTTTCAACACACAGAGATCACCTGCTCTTGTGCTTTTAAAAGGTGATTCCTAAAAAACTGACCAGCACTCAAGGAACAGCACACTAGTAACTAGCTCACTGAGTCACCTGAAGTTAGCTCTGTTGAAACTCAGGGTAGCAACTTTGCTGACAGTTTTCCCCATTACATCAAAAATTTTAAAATTACCCATTTCATGATCCTGTGGCAAAGGCAGCCACCTATCATCATATCTCTCAAAAGTCCTTTTTTATTAATAAATAACAGGTTTAGGAGGGGATCTTTCCTAGTCAGCTCACTGAGTACTTGTGACTACAAATTATCTTCAACATACTTCAGGAATTTCCAACATACTTCAGGAATTTCCCAGACTTGATTGTCACAGCAGTATGGTATTCCCAGGTCCTGTCTGTGAAGTTGAAGTCTCCCATAAGGACAAGGAGAAAGACAACTGGAGAGAAGACAAAACTGAAAAAAGACTGGGGAGTCCTGGTGGACAAAAAGTGGAATATGAGTGAGCTGTGTATCTTTGAAGCAATAATCACATACTGGACCACCTTTGCAGGAGCACAGCTACCAAAAAAAAGGCAGGTAATTACTTCTTTCTACTCAATTAATCCACATGGGAAGCAGTATCCTTCACACTGAGTACTGGGTGAGCAGAGTGAATTCTAAGAAATCTGCCTTGGATGAAAAAAAGAGGTAAAACAATAGACTTATTTTATTCATCTAAAAATGCTGTAGATATTAAAATCTGTATCAAGTTACTGAAGTCTGAAGATATATTTTGATAAATACCCTGGAGTAACAAGATACATGATCCATTTAGCTTGCCTACCACTCAGGAGAATCAAATTTGGTTGAGAATCTGACTGACTTGTAAATGGATTCTAACCTAGAAATAGGAAAGACAGGGCAGCTGCAAAAACTGGAGTCTCCTGAAACTTTCAGAAAGTTGCCATGGCAGGAAGTATGGCTTGTCAAGACAAGACCTGCCACAGTTGCTCTTCAGTACTGCCACGGGTACAATCAGCCTTTAAAGGCAAGAAATACCTCCTAAGAGCTTACAACTAAGTGAGAGCTTAACCAGGTAACACTGCTACTGACCTCAATACGAAAATCTGATAAATTCTCTTTCCCTACCCCCAGGGAAAAATCACACAAAGCATTGCAACCCACCCCTCCACCACCACATTGAGACAAAGGTTCTTGATTCCCTAAAAAAAATTTTCCTGAAAAAAATTTTAAAGCATACTGACATCACAGAAGACAAAAAACTACTTTGGACAATATTCAGAATGTAGCAAGATATATCACAATTGATTTTTAAAAGGGAATAAAATGGCTAAAATATAAAATTTTAGCTGAATGATCAGTAATCTGAGTAAGCCTGTTGAATAGACAAACTAAGAAGTTGTGGAGGATACTCCATGAGATCAAAACCACTCAATTTCACAAATGCTCTTTTAGGGAACCATTCCCTATCATTACAGCAGCATGCAGTTTAGATTACAAGGCTTCAAATCCTAAATTTTATCTGCAAGTTGTCAGGAAAACGTGACCACCTTTTCCACTCACTGTATTCATGAGTACTAGATAGTCAAGCTACTGCTCTTCAGATTTACCTTCCCTTCAGATGTTTTAGATTACAAGCCCTCCAGTGCTGAAACTTCCTGTGGTACTCCTTAGGCACCACTGTTCAAAATAGCTACAAATAAGACAAAGCCATGACAACTTTAAAACAGGAACATTTCTTCCTTCACAAACTGTTACAGCTTGTCCTATAATCCAAATGGACTTCTGTATTCCTTCATTAAGGTAAAAAGGGTTTCCCTGTTCTAATAACTTCTAAAATGTACCACCCAAATAAAAAAAAAAAGAAAAAAGAAAAAGAAAAAAGAGTTTTGAGAAGGATTTATAGTGACAGATCTGACAGTTTGCTTGTGCTGCGAAATATAAATCCAATTTGGATGTCTCCCCAAGAATAAGTAGGTATTAGGGGATCAGACACAGTGTGCATGTAGTATAACTTAACTATATTTGTCAATCATGATTTAGCAAGTCATTCAGTTTCTGTTTCATGTATATTATGACCATTTTAATACGCAGTTAATATAAATCACTGTTTCATACTCCCCCAATCAAATCTGTCTCTCAGTGATTTGATTCAAAAGAGAGCAGAACACTGCAAAAATCACTAAAATCACGCACATTTTGCTATCTGCTTAAGAGTGCTAGATGCATCACCACAATCAAAACAGATTTTACAAGTTTAAATGGTCCTGTCTGAAAGCTCCACACATGGAAAGCAAAGAGTTCTATTCATACAAATAGATCCTATTTTTAAAGGATTTAAGAAGCTGTGAGGCCACCTGTTCCTTGGCACATGCTAAACAGGTACATATTCTGAAAATATAGTCCATTATAAGCTCCAGAGTTGTTAAAGAGAGGGAAGAAATCCCTGTCCATATATTCTGCAACACAGAAAGTAGCAGCAGACCAAGTGGAAGTTCTATGAAGAGAATCTCTTTAGTGTACACTGCAGTGTAATGTGCAATCATCAGCAAGTGGAGACACTCCAGTAGGTACAGCAGACAATACTTTTGAAGGGAGAAAAAGTATGATACAGAAGGAGTCTGATCTATACCCATAATGCTCAGAACTCAGGTGACACCTTAAATGGCTTTTTTGTTCAATGGCATGTTAACTTCAACAAGCATCCCTTAGAAACACTAACAGACATTTTTTACACTGAGATATGGATGTTTTGTATAATCTACCATACTGCACCAATATTCAAGGGCCCGGGTTTCTATCCAGGACACCAGCTTGCACATTTACGTCCAAGTAGTTCTCCCAAATCCTTATCCAGTAGGAGGTTTAGGAATGAACATGCAATACACAATAAAGATTGAAGACATTCAGAACAAGGGAGAAGGAAAAGGTCTAATGGACAGTGCTGCCAGTGAGCTAATGGCAATATCTACGTAGACAAGCACCATATCTGCTTTGCCAGAAGCAACATGATTTGAGTCCATGGCCAGAAAACATTCTGCTATACAGGATTCAGGTTCCATGTTTCAGTGTGTTAGTATTCCCTTCTCATTTCCCAGCCAAGAAATCCTTCTGGCCTGGAAGCAAGCAGAGGGAGACCCCTGCCTCTGGAATGGCAGTGGGACTTTCACCCTGAAAATGCGAAATACACAAACGAGCAACATGTCCATGGGGTGAATAAAGATCTGACAACCCAAAAGAACCTGTACATGACCCAATACATATGAGTTGGAATCAGGGAAAGAGATGAATTCATAATAAATACAGTGATAGCAGGAAAATTTTTAAAAGCCACTGCAGTCCCAACACTGATTACCTTTTCTTAAACATAGATTTACAAACATGACTTAGGTGTGTGAGGCACACAGGCCAGCCTGGATGATGGCACGCATCACGCATCAGTACTGAAGGTACCACTACTGCCAAACAAGATGTTTGGTGCAGACAAACACCAGACTCAAACACTTCCAAAATCAAGCAAGCTTTTACAGTTGCAATGCTTCCTTTTAGCTGTATCCAGGGCTCTTCTCTGGTGGCATTTTAAAAAAGTTACTGGAGGCAGAAATAGTAGATCTCTCAGCTGCTGGTGTTTTCCCAGTCCACTCAGAGTTCTGGGATCTCAAGGATGGTGTTGCTGGTAGCTCTGATTCTGCTGCATCCATGTGGACAGACAGAGTTGCTGGAATATAAAATTGCAGGAAAGGGGGAACAGAGGAAGACAGTAAAAAAGGGCAATAAAAAAAGTTAGAACAGCTGACTTCATGGCAAACCCCTCATATATATAATTTCATTTATATATGAATAGATATTTATCTATTTATAGATATTATTTATTGAATTTCTTAAAGTTCTCCACCAAATTCCTTTGAAACGGAGGTTCTTGATAGCATTAACAACTTTGCTTTAACGATTTACACATCCAAAACTCCAAGTCCCCAGTCCACTACCTAGACCCCTTTGAGTACCTGTTGAAAATCAAAAGTTTTAGCTGTCCCATATTTAAAGTGAATCAATTCATAATCACTAATCTTAAAATAACTTGGACTCCTTATAAAGACTGAATTAACTCTCTACTTGAGTCTTTCAAGTCTCTGAAGGCATGGCAAATTTCAGGTTGCTAAGCTCACCTAAAGAGAAAAACATACCTCTCCTCACCCAGTAAGGGCAGTACCATGAACCTCCACAAATATCCAACATGGTAAATCAGCATATTATGACAAGAAACTACTTGCCAAACTAGGTTGAAATCCATTCTCATTTTCTCAATACAACCACTGCTTCAAAATGAGACAGGCTATAATAGCCAGAGAGATTTGCAGATCCATAGCTCAACCCAACAGTCACCCAAATTTCCAGAAGTATTGTCAAAAACCTAGAGATATGAGAGCTTACTCCAATTCTCAGTATCCTGAATCACTCAATCCTCACAAGCAGAACAGGGCAGGGTAAAGAAGAGTAATTGCCATAAGAGTCTTTGGGGCAAACAGAATTTTTTTAGCAAGTAACTACTTCAATACAAAACACATTTCTTCGCTGTAGTCTCACAATAGATAATAGTTGTTTGTGTGTTTTAATTACAAGTTGCATCTGCTGCTCTGCAGTCGATGAAGGATAAAGAGGCCACAGCAAGCCTCAACTAGAGGACAGATTGCTTTGAAGTTTAAATAAAAAGTTGGTTCAACGCTTGAGGTTCTACATTCAGTAGATCTGGAACCCCAACAATGTTGCTTCTGTACATCCAAAACAGTGTGTCATTCCCATACAGCTACAACACGGCTGATACAAAGTACCTTGCCATTTTACATCCAGCCCATCATCTTCCTCCATCTGAAGGTCGTATGAAACATGAAAAAACCCCAACAATTAAGTCAGCCCTTAACCTCACAATCACCACCAATACTACACTAGTAGTAATGTCCTTCGCTTGTGTCACTTGCTTGCTAGTGTCCCTCCCCACTCAGGCTCATCTTTCCCAAAAAAGAAAAAAAGAAAAGGACTGAAACCGGCTTCTTGTTTCTGGGTATGACAAAGAGTGAATAATCAGCAAGAAATAGGAGAGGGGAAAATTCACCAAATTGCTATTACTCATCAGAGTGCTCTACGATAAGCTGTTTCACAGGCTGCTAACTGTCACCTTTTTTACAAGCTAAGTGTGAATACATGCCAAGACAGACAAAAATCTATTTATGCAGATTTTTACCCCAGACTGACTGTAATACCTGATTAGGATGCTAGTTACCATGTGCACTGCTACATACATAGAGGATTGAATCAAATAAACATCAAAAACATCGGTGTAAAGATCCATAGTTGTTCACCATTTATTGCACAACTATTTGTACTTGTGGCCTACTCTGACAAAACGAAGACAGACGTGACAGTCTTCATCAGATTCCTTTCAAACCAGAGAATAACTTCCATGAGAATAACATTTTTTGCAGTATTTCTCAGACAAGCTCTACTGTGCCACTGGGGATATTATTCTAAATCTACTGTACTGCAATGGGAAGCAACTAAACACAAGAACACTATCCATGCCCTCAAAGTTTACCACCACAGACCTTCTTCCTCCATAGGCACTGGCTGTTGGTCACCAAGCTGGACAAATCTCTGGTCTAATCCAGTACAGTCAGTCTTAACTTCCTCCAGATTTCCTTATTCTACTGCCAAACTACACCAGTCAGATTTTTGTTCTTATCTGGCAAAGGCCTAATGCTTTAGGGCTCACACTGATGGTGTGAATATTTGCTAAGTTTGCCCAACTGAATTTTGATAAAAGTCACTTCCTGAAGTGCAAATTAATTCTGAATTTTCTAACCACTTTTTGTTGCTCTCAACAGCTCAGTTATGGTATTTAGGCCAGTTAGCCTCAAAGAGCAGGATTAATACCAGAAGTTTAATACTACAGCAATACAATAGAGACCCAAGGCACTTCAACAGTAATGCAGTTTTCTGATGTTCATGCAAGGGTCTCTGGGAAAAGATACTTTACCAGAACTCACAAATACTCACATTCATGAAAGTATGTGAGAAGACATGAAATAAATTTAGTAGGTTCCCAAATAAACATTCTTTAGTTGCCTTTTTTCATTCCTGCACTGAGGAGGGAAATAGCACCCACATCTCATCTGCCTTTTATTAGCATCTTCTGATTTCAGCCAAATTCAACTCAAAACTTTCTGTGGATGGTGGGGGGGTGAGGCGACAGGGGAAGATTTGTAGCTGCATGTTTAAGAAAGAAGCCAAATTCATCACAATGACAGGGGATAGTGTTGGCAGAGATTTGAGCTATTTATTCTTTTAGGAAAATCCTATAAAGAATGACACGAGGAAGCCTCTATCTGCAGTCTTGTTCATCACACTGGTGAGGAGTCCGATAACAGATGTATGCAGTAGCGTGATTTAGTGCCGGGAGCTGGCCCCTGATGTGTATTAATACCGCGGCAAAGCGGAACGAGCCCCCCTTCATCACTCATCTCTATAAAAGAGGTGGAATCCGAGATGGCCCGATGTTCGGCACAGCAAGCCCATTTGTTCTGCTGACTGATGAAGCCAGCTCAGGCTGTGTCCTTCACCTCCACGGGGCACTCAGGTTGCAAAAAAGGAGATCACTGAAGCAGGACCTGGTCAACAAGTGAGACGAGAGCAGTTGGACTCAGCGAAGGAGCTATTTAAAGGTGAAGAAATCCAACACTCCATGCCTGCATGGCAAGCACAGGCCTGCATTCTGATTTACCTGTGCTTCACCTTTTGCAGAAGTAAAACACCACAAACATAAAAAGCCTCAGAGGCGAAAAAAAAATCAGGCTGCCATGACTCCTCAGGCACATGGGAACCCCAGTATATGACATTTATGGGGGTGAGTAGATGCATGGCAAGGGAGAAAAATCTTTATCTCATCAACATCCAACAAATGTAAGAGTGTCCAATAATTCTACATTATTGCAGAATAATACTACGTATCTTTTTATGCATTAGTAATTCCATAGCAAAATCTCCTTGGACAGAAATAACATCAGATTCCAGAAGTTGACAAGTTACATGTCCAGGTTGTGCTTCAGCTATAATTGGGAGGCTGTAGTAGAATGTCATTTAGGACACAGTTTCAGTTACCCAATCATAGAAGTTCCTTTCCACAAGTTAGTATTGCAGCAAACTCTGTCCACAGCTTTTCACTTGGCTGAGGATATTTCTAACAGGGTCTGAGGAAGAGATCTTTACCATTTCTGACCATTAAAGACTTTGCAGACCTTGTCTCTTGATGATTAGCATAAGCATGATGCTGCCCATACTCTACTAACTACACTTCTTCCTTATTCTGTAATACATAATAATCCTCTCCTCTCCATCCATAATAAGAAAGCTTTCCAAACCTGTGCTATTTTCCAAAGCTAAGTTCCACTCCAGATGCACTCTCTACTCTTCAAAAAGCATTCACTATACAATTTGCCTAACCAGGTAAGTACAACTTAAATAGTATTTTGAAACATGTAGGCATGGAAACAGAAGCTCTCCTTAATAGAGAGTGACCAGTAATGCAGTACAGAATACACTCTGAATAATAAATAAATGGACAGGTAAAAGGGGACAGTGAGACATTAGCAGTCATACCAAAAAAATCTAGTATTCCAGGGCTAAGATTCTGTGGTTTCAGATACTATTCCTTTTACTGTGGGATAGAATAAGAAGTTCAAATATCCCAAAATGAATACTCAAAAGTCAAGAAAGAATAACCTATATAAATAATGAATAGCAGATTGCAATATCTAAAAATCAAAAATAATTTGCAATCCAGATCAGTGGCCTAGAAAGAAAGCTCAGCTTTCTTCCCCACTTCATTATCCTATCCACCAGCCCAAGGAAGAAACACAAACTTCCTCCTATTAATCATCAGTTTACGTGGTCTTCTCCACTGTTTTCACATCCCCATTTTTTCCATCATCTTACCCACTACCTTGTTACTGAAGAACAGCTATTTAATAAGCTAGTTGGAAGAACATGTGTCAGTGGATAGTCTGGAAGGACAGAAAGAAGCATCCTAAAACCCACCATGCTCACCATTAAAGCTTTTTCATATTCTGATGACTAATCAATGACTTTTCAGAAATCTGCCACATGAAAATAGACCAACATTTTAATGACTACATCCCCATAACAAGAAAAAACTATTTTCACCCAGAATAAGACAACCCCCAGGGAATAAGTAGTTTGACCCAGTGATGATACAAAAACTGCCAGATTTTTGCTCCTGTGAAATTGCCTACAAATACCCTGATAAAGGGCATCAGAGCCACCAGCTAATGCCAACCCAACACTGAAGAAACACACTGTGCATACTGATCAACTGCCTATTACCATGAACTGCATAATTTAGGACAGTGGAAATAGCACCTTATGAAGAAGCAGATTACTATTCACAGTAAAGTGAAGCACTGCAAATTATATTAACATTGTTACATTGCCAAAAATTTGTTCAGTAGGCAGCTTTTGATGCTATGCAAAAATTCATGACATGCTCTCAAGCATTTCATTATTTTCAAACCAAAGTAACACTACTTTTGCCTATGGCACTTAGCTCAAAAGAGACATGACTATAAAAATGCTGGCAGGTTACCTGATGCTGGGCTAGACATGGAGGCTGCAGCTGGCTTTCGTTTCCTCTTGATGTCCCTTGAACATGGTGGTCCCAGGTGGACATTTGCTTGCCTGTGGAGGAAATAAAACAAATTAAACTCCGTTCAAGTATCACATTTCTGTAAGACTGACCAGTCACATCCAGCTCCTACCTTCCCATCAGCTTCTTAACTAGTAAGTAGCACAACCCAAAATTTTCTCAGGGAGTTCTGCTCACATTCTCTGTCAATACAAGTTATGCTCCCATTTCCTTTAAGAGCTCACACATAAACTGCTCAGAAGAGTAATTATTTCTTAGCCTTTAAAGGATCTGGTTTTGTATTAACTCCAAACTAACTCCTTGCATATGTAAAGATGTGATCCAAGCAGTGATACGACACGTCCTACCATTACTTCTATGCAAGAATAACAAGTGTCTGCAAGATTGCTCTTTATATAAACTGTGTGATATTCGCTTCTTTGACAGAAATTATTTTGCAATCTATTTGGTCTGTAGAGTCATCTTAGAATGTACCTATAATGCCAAACGTCCATGCATATTGTTTCCACTACAGTAGTAAGTTTGTAAAGTTAGGGATGCAAAACTGCTTCATGCATTTTTCAAATCATTATTTCCTTATCAAAGTGTTGTGCAAACAGCTGAATCTGACTGATGGCAGCCTTGTTGCACCTCCTAAACTGGCTGAAAGGCATAATCTGTTCTGTTAATATCAACTGTTAAGTCTGAAGCCTTTTGATGGCGTTTCAGTTTAATCATTTGCCAATTAAGAAGTAGCCATTTGCAAATTAAGAAGAAATTTTAAGTATTGTTGGAACTGACTTGAGCTGAGAACTCCTGAGAACTCATATACTGTAGGAAGCAGAGAAGTTTAATTCAGAAATAAGTCTTTGCAGCAGACCAGAGATCTTCCTCAAATACCATCCATAATGAATATAAATGCATAATTTAGCAATGACAGTGGGTTCAAATCCCTCCTTTGCCCAATATAACAGACTTCCTTTGGCAAGTTCTTTGGTCACTCTTATCATCAGATCTGATGTGCAAAATGCAGAACTACAGTGCAAATAAATCAGTTAAAGACTATGAGGAGCTTACATGGTGCAAAATTTGGAACCATATAAGTTCTGATGACTAAGTGCTGAAAATCTTGAGTGTCTTCAAAGCTTGTTATTTTGATTTAAAAAAAAAAATCCTGAAAGTTTAACAAACACTTTTATTACGTACTAAAGCCTTTGAAATATAACAAAAGGAAAACTTCATGGGTTTTTATTTCCATGACAAGAATTTATTAAAAAAACCAAACCCATATATTTACAATATGTATCATTTTAGATGCTGTTTTTATGCAAAACCAAATTGTGCTATTTTATCTATATAGGACAGTGTAGGGACCACAAAGAAATTCCAATACTAGTCCATAAATTGTTTGAATGTTGCTGGGTCTATCTACTCACCTGAAAAAAAAATGCAACCACAAAATAAAGAAAATATCTACTGTTCCATCTTCTCAACTAAAATTCAAAAGTTCTACAAGAAGTCTATAAGATCTGTCCTCTAAATCTGACACTGAACAACAGGTTCAAAAGATTTTAAATTGTGCTACATTTCACAGACAGCCAGTTTTTCAAATCTGGGAGCACATATTAATACAAGCAGACAAGGAAGTCTCCTGAGGGGATCGAGTGTACTCTCAGTAAACTCACCATGACCAAATGCTGGGTCCTTCACTTTGGCCACAACAACCCCATTCATGGCTGCAGGCTGGGAGAAGGGCGGTTGGAAAGCAGCCCAGAGGAAAAGGGCCTGGGGCTGCTGAACATGAGCCAGCGTGTGCCCAGGTGGCCAAGAAGGCCAGTGGCCTCATGGCTTGGATCAAGAATATTGTGGCCAGCTGAACCTGGGAAGGGATCATTCCCCTGCACTCGGTGAGGCCACACCTCGAGTCCTGTGTTCTGTTTTGAGCCCTTCACCACAAGAACACTGAGGTGCTGGAGTGTATCCAGAGAAGGGCAATGAAGCTGGTGAAGGGTCTGGAGCACAAGTCCTATGAGCAGCAGCTGAGAGAGCTGGGGTTATTTAGCCTGGGGGAAAGGAAGCTCAGGGAAGACCTTATTGCTGTCTACAACTACCTGAAAGGAGGGTGTAGCCAAGTGGGGACTGGTCTCTTCTCCCAATTAACCAGGAGAAGAATGAGAAGACACAGTCCCACACTGCGCCAGGGGAGGTTCAGGTTGGTTATCAGGAGGACTTTCTTCAAGGAAAGGGTTGTCAAACATTGGAATGAACTGCCCAGGGAGGTGGTTAAAGATACCATCCCTGGAGGTGAAAAGCTTTCAAAAATACTGGCACACCTACAGAATGCACATTCAATCTCCTGTTTGTACACTGAAGTAACTCACCTCTAAGTAACTTTGCGGATGCTAAAAACTGCTTTCGTACGTGACCATAATAGTGGCCATACAGTGTTTGAACACAGCTGTAACCATGTATTCTGAAACATCTAAACACACATAGCCTGAAGAAAAGATCCAGTAATTTATTTTGCATCAGTGACACAGTATTAGATTACTAACAGCAAGACTACATAATTGTATATAATAATCCAATAATTTTAAATAATATAACAGTAACAACAAAAATAATTGTTAAATATTCCCTTTTGATTTTATGAACTTACATCAACATTAACCAGCTGATCCTTGGTGGAGAATCACTATGGACTAGGAAAGAAGTCTGCACTATCATTTCCAAGAGACTTTAGGCAATTTTTCCCAGCTCACAAATGTTACAGCTGGATTTTGTATAAGAGCTCCTGCTACATACTCAAACATCTACCCTTACCTGATGATTACACAAGGGGTTAAAAAAAAAAAGAAAAACGAAAAGAGAAGAATCTCAAAATCCTTTCATGTAGTGAAAGTAAAGGCAAATCACACTTCAGGTGAAGACTACTAGCAAGGATGTTGTATCTAGTAGCCCTGCCTCTAAGATACAAAGGCTCAGAGGTCATAAATTGTCTCTGTAACATGTTTTTCATTCAGGTTTATCCCTTATTGATCACCTACACTTCAGCTAGTAAATCAAGAACTTATTGATTCCTCACTGGCTCTGACTGACCCAGTGGTAAAAGTGTCATTTCAAGTGGCTGGTGCACTTTACAGGCACCATAAATCTGCATGCAGGGAATCTCCAGGTGGTAAGTACCTTGGGAGAGGGAAATGCAGAAGACAGCATTCAGGGATGATAGTCCTCCTTAAGGCATGGACAGAAAGTATGTCTGAGGTATAACTTATGAAATATGCATATTTTTGGTAGATATTACACTTTTCAATGTAAATTTCTTATCACTAGCTTGCACAAAGGTCTATATCAGTGAGATAATAGAACCAGCGAATCCCAGTTTAACAGCAGACTCCTACAGACTCCACAAACACCACCACCACTAGGAAAACCAAGCCATGGATATGCACAGCACCCAACACAACAGTGGATAGGCTGAATTATAAAACACGAAAATATCACAACTTGCAATGATGAATTAGTTCTCCTTCCAAAGTGAATCTTAATAACTCTTCTGAACAGTTAAAAATTACTCTAAAGTAGACTAGAACAGGAAAGGCTGACAGAAAATGCATATTTGCACATTGTCACAGCCCCCTCTGTGACGAAGTTTGAGACCAGAACTTTGTGAGATAAATGATCTGGGCCTAAACTTACAAACTAGAGTAGGACTTACACTGTCCTTACTAGCCTTCAATCTCTTCTGCTAGGCCTCCGTGCCTTCTTTAATGTTGTATAAACAGTAATGAGAAAATAATTCCCTGGTTTCTTTTGGACTACAACAGGTTAGTCATAAGAAAAAAACAAAGTCACAGTGCTTAGTCACTGGTGGATGTGCCAGGTGACCAGAGACTACATGAAAACATAGTTTACAGCCTAGAAATCACTGAAATTCTAACCCTGGAAGAGAAAAGGAGAACACACTTAGAGAAACATATCAGGATCAAAAAAGTGGCTGTTTTGTTGGCTACAAAATATTCAACTCACACAGCAGCCACTGCCAAGAGTTAGTGAATGAAAAATTACACATGTATAGGAAAAATGGCTTTCAACAATATGAAAAGTCTATAGTACCTTCTTGACAGTGATAATATTTTTTGTAATCACAAACTAAAGGAATTATTTAGGAAATACTTTTTGTCTTTTGTTTTTAACACAGTACTTATGGTACCCAGTTCTGCATGCAGGTCATGCTGGAAACAAAACAGGCTTTGGCATACAGAAAGACTAAATTCAGGGTAGTGTCTAATGTGTTAGAAGTAATGCTTCCTTTCATTTCTTTTCCACATATTTATTCTATTACTTTAGTTACACGTTTTTTAATGACCAGTATTTGCAGACATGGGACTCCCATCTCACCTCTACAGCTTGAGATGACCGTGCTCTGGAGCTTGCCACTATTTTACATCTACCACAGTATCTCAACAGAAAATTAGGATTGGCAATATAATCTGTGGGAGACAATACAGAGAACAAGCAGACACCAGCCCACAAAGAATCTTACTGAACAGCATCAGCAGCCTGAAAACTTCAGTATCTGTGAAGTCTAAATTGTAGCATGAAGTCCACTCTTTTAAAATTCAGGGGAAAAAAACAGCTCAATCTTGCAACCAAGTTCTCTGAAAAGGCCATACAGAGCTAAATGTGACAATCCGTGGCCTTCCTGGAGGCAAGAGGGACTTTGTACACTTGTGAGTGTATGCCTCACACTGTCATCTCACATCATCCAGCTTGTCTGCTTTATTGTAACACTCTTTATTCTAACCCTATCCTCAGAATAAGCCAGGCATGCGGATTATACAGTGAGAGTGAGAGGCAGTCATTAGTCTACTACCATAAAAACAAGGGATGTTATTATCCTCATGCTAAAGTGAATGTTAATAGACTGCCTTTTGACAAAGGTTCTGCTACTAAAACTCTACACAACCCAGCTGTTGCTGTTGTGATGCTCTATTCAGAGCAAACACAAACCAAATGAAAGGCTCTTTCTTAAAGCCCTGAGGTGTCACCTGAGGCTGTTGATGGTGGCTTCACAAAATTAATAGTAAAAGCAGAATTCTTCCTCCTCTTTGACTACAGAGCCAGCTGGGCACCAGTCTAATCTGCTCATAACATGTGTAAATCAATACAAGTTGCTCATTCTATCTGCATGCAAAGCTCCCACTCACAAGTGGCTCTGGCTATCACATCCCAGTGTAGATATTCCCGATGCACAGCAGCCTCCTATGCCCTGCAGAGCCTCTTGGGAAGGCTTCTAGAGCACATTTTCAGATTCCAAAATCTCTAATAGGTCAGCTCACTTCTTCAATCATCCAAATCTCATAGATCCTCAACATCAGCAGTCTGCTCCCCAAGTAAGCATTATAATGATGTGGTAATTCCATTCCTAAAGGTCTGCATGTAGCAAATGCAAGTGAATGCATTTTCTTCTTGTTTACCATGTAAGCACTCTAAGCAGAGAAGATGTGATCCTATATATTATATTCCCTATTTTCACACTGAATCACACTGTATCTGTGCCAGAAAGACTCCTACGGTTTGAGAGATCTGCTGAGTACACAGATTTGAAATAGCAAGTAAAAAAAAAAAAAAACTCTGAAGCCAAGGGGAATTTATTTTTCACTCCAGAGAATTAGGATTCATCAAAATGGGAATATTAGGCCCCAGTCGACTGCATGTGACAGTAGGTTGATAGCTGCTGTGCATTGCATGCCTGTCAGAAGAATTCAGTTATATTCCCAACTGGAATATTAGCCAGGCTTTAGCAAAGGAAGACATGAAAATCCTCCAACTAAATGGAAAAAGAGAAAAAAAAATAGGGAGAAAAGTTGCCTAGAATGAACTGGATACTGTCCTGCTCAAGCAGGAAAGTATGAAATTGTGGACATCTGTTCACTCCTTTGGCTGCCTCAGAAAAGGCCTGACATTGCAGGCCTGTATCTCCACATGCTTGGGTAAGAGGCAGAAATACCGAGATCTCCGTGCACAGACACGGAAATGACACAACAATATTTATTCTCACAAGAATATTTTTAGAGCTGCAATGAAAATTTGGGACATTCAAGTCTGTTCAATTTAACAGCACCACCAAGCCCAGAGTATGGGGTAACCAGCAGTAAATGAGGAGATCACTCACCCCTCTACACCTTTATCCCATGTTTCAGGCAAGATGACAGACTTGCTTCTAAATCAGGTTAAACTCGAGATTTACAGTTAGTATTACAGAGTACATGCAAAGCAATTTTCTTTATCTGTATTGTTCAAAAGTTTAATACAATTCTTCAAGTTTCCACCTTCAACATCTACCTGCCATCCAAGGTCCACTTTTCCTATGACCTCCAGTGAGAACATTTAATTGCTTTTTTTCATTCATAATCCTATTTTCAAGGCTAGGCAAATAATAAATGGCATTAGGGACAATTTCTCTTCTACCTTCCTCTATTATTCTGCCTGCTATTCAAATTAAAGGGAACACTGGTTCTAGGCTCTTCTGAAACTCTTACCCTGCCTCAAGGGAATAGCATTCCATCAACCAACAACATCATCTCAGCTACAGAATATTGAATAACCAACATCTAATAAGATACTCAACTTCAGCCAAAACAAAATCCTCTTAAGTAGAAGGAGCTCAACAACAAAATTCTGTTCAGACCACTCCTCCCAGAGAGGCAAACAGGCAGAGGGGAAAGAGGGAAGGATCCCTTGAGTAGCCCATGTAAGTCTCTACTTGCTTGCTTTTAGCAGTCTGCATCGTGAAGTCGAAACCTTAACAGACAAGACATGATTAGCAAACGTTTTGTGCTCTTAAAGGAGAGTAATTATAGGCATGTGAAAAAAGAAGAGATCCCTGAGGTACTCTTCCTTGCATGCCTCCCAAGAGGCAGCAGGGCCATTAAAAATTCCATGATGAAGAGGAAAAACAGTCTGGGAACAGCCAGGAGGCAATACAGCAAATTAATACACCAGCCATCCCTTGGGAGGACTGCAAGAAAGCAGAAAACTCTCCTTGCTTCACAAAATAAAATTATACCACTAATGATAACAGTCACCACACACACAAAACTGCTTCTAATGATGGGTGTGAAATTCCCAGTGCTGTGCATACACTTTGAATGAAAGCTCTTCTCATCACAGACATAAATCAAGAAAGGTAGTGTACGATTTATACTGCCTTTCAAATAAGACTTCCCAAGGAACCTTCCACATAGGCCTGTCAGTGTCAAGGAGGAGGTTCTTTCTCAATCCTCAGCTGTGCTCAATATTCTGGCCTTCAGCTCTGCTTAAACAAAAGTACTGGGTTACCAGTCTTCCAGACAAACTGCATCAAAATCCACCAGTGAGACAAAGAAAACAGTTCCACAGCAGAGAAAAGACTCCCCCTGGTAAATATACTCCACTGGACACACTCCATGATAGCAGAAAAAAAGCAGAGAAGGAAGATTTTGCATGGCACAGCAGGCATCAGGTCGAAGAAACTGGATGGCCACAACATCAAGACCATTTCTTTTCTATTATGTTTCATATTATTTCAGAGGATTTGCTTCCCACACACACACATCCCATTCTGACAAATTTAGGAGCAGAAATTCTCCAGGATGAGGTGCAAGCTGTTAGAAGCCTCCTAAAGCACAAACTACTGAAATTGATTCCATATGTGGCAAAAGCAGGAGATGTTAGGTAAGGTAATGGCTCATCTGATCTTACAGAGATCAGCTGAACCTCCTGTAAGAAAATGGACTACTAACGAGTAGGCTTGGCATGTAAAGCTAAAGAAGAATTACAATCAAGAAAATGTTTCTCTGAAGGTACCTTTCTGTGCCCTTAGCAGCACCTTTACATAAAGCAAGTTCCTTGTACCAAAGAGTTCAACCCTTGCCACATACATGAGGCCACAAAACACATTTATTTTTTTAATATGTCTTTCTCCTATAAGGTTCTTTGGCACATTTCACACTAAAATAGTAACTATTTTCTCAAATGCCAGGCATTTAGAAACATGACTGCATCTGGGATGGCAAAATATCTTTGTCAACTCAGTAACAATTCATGAGTGATTATGTTTGTCAGGACACCAGCCACTTGTTCATGAGAGGAGGGAACCAAATATATATATTAACTGGTTAACTAGACTATACACCCAGAAAAACCTAGCACACACAATCTCTCCAGGTTTAGAAATCCCTTACAAAGAGCTTGACTTTGGAAAGGGCCTTCACTGACCATAATAAAGGTAGAGATCTTGCCCAGTTTGAATTTGCAAGCAGGATTTGTCCACCTCACCTTTCTGGAAGACAAACTTCTATAAAGCACCAAATAAAACACTGGAGGCAAAAGAAAGGTTATACTAGCTGAAAATGAAGAGACCATTCCATCTTCTTGCTTCACAGGCAGAAAACATCCCCAGAGTGGGGCAAAAGCACAGAAAGGAATCAATTTGCTGATGCACAGTCTTCTGAATTCTTTCTATTCTCATCCACTTGAACATTTAAGAGCTGATTTCTTCCTCCCTCCCCCCTTTTCCAGCCTTAACATGCTGGCTACAGCAGCATGAGATCACGGTGCAACATCGCAAAATTCCCTGCAGAAGGCAGAGGGAAGAGAGGCTTTGCTGGGTGGGTGCCAAGCTTCTGCTCAGACACATACAACCTTAGTACATTTTTCATGCTCTATTTGCTAATTAACAAGGGAAAGAAAGCCATGAAGCTGAAAGTCCAGACATTTCTTTCAGATTGGGTCCCTGGTACATGCACGTAAGCAGAATTGTGTCCACAGTAAGGCTTTGTCTACTTGCACAGGGAAAGAGCTCAAGGGCACCTTACCTTTAGATAGTCACCTGCAGCACAAAAACAGGAGTCACCTCTAAGGCCAATACTTGAATTTAATTTAGGATTAGTCAGCAGAAGGTGCCTGAATAGTATATTAACCCAAACTATGCAGACTCAAATATACCTAACATCTGGCCAAACCAGATCTAAATTTCAGCTATTGCTACAGAGAGATATCAAGCCATTAGAGGTCACCTCAGGTGAGTTCTTAATCTGCTCAGAGGGTCTATTTTAGACACCTAGGATAGTAAAATGCTTCAGCATGTCACCCACACCAGTTTGTCAGCATTTTCTCTCTCATCTTGTTCCAATTTTAATAGTGGGCAATGATACTATGTCCATTTGTACCTATAAAACGGGCTTGCAGCAACTCCTTGCACATTTCAGTTATTTCACACTTCACATTGCAGTCATTTCTAAAGGAACAGTATGTTCTGCCTGTCTGTCATACACTGTTTCATATACTGTAAGCACTTAGTTCATTCAAACTCTCAAATAAACTGCATTGCTACATTTTGTGCTAAGTTTGAACATGGACTTTCCAGGGAAAAGTGCATTAAGTTACAGGTCCATAAGTGCTGTTCAGATCACACAGTACTACTGAAGACATCCAGGAGAGGGAAGTGAGACAACCCCAAGACAGCAGAGCAAGGGAGTTACCTGGCAGTGCAGTGTGCTGGTGAGCATCTTCGGTGGGAAGCATCAGCAAGCAAATCCAGAGAGTACAGAGGAGATAATGGATTGAACTGGAAAGTCAAGAGATTTTATTTAAGCAAAGCATTAAAAGAAATAGTGTCCAGATAAAGCACCTCAGATCTGTTCTGTTCACACAGTATAAGGAGCCCTTTCTGGCATCTCAAGGGGTAAGACTAGATGGAAACAGACTCTCACTTCAGACAAAAGGCTAGCACAAAGAGTGAAACAGCAGATCTCATAACCTCCTACTCACAACAGACACCCTCAGCACACTCCTCTTCCCACGTGCATTATTTAAAATGTTGGTTGACTAAGAGCATAAGTGCTCTATTGCTGCATGTTATGAGAAAAAGGTCTGCTTCTCTTTCAGAAAGCCTCTTGTCTTCCTTCACGTTGCAGAGAAAAAAGTCACTGTTATGAATTGTGCAAGCATAGAACTTTCCACAGAGCAGTTCCTGTATTCCCAAGGGTTGTGTATATCACTGAAACAGACCTCTAGAAGACTCAGATCCACCAGGTTAAGCTCACAATGAGCACCCAATTCATTCCATGGCAAGTAAGTTGTTCCTTCCACTCCCCTCCAATCTCACAAGCTGTCTTTGCAAACTGCTTAAAACAAATTTCTGAAACAATGCATAGTCAGGCTAATCTAAGATACTCCATTAGACATACACTAGATGAATTTTGAGGCCATCAAACCTGCACTAGCCAGTTTGTTGTAGAAGATGCAACAGTCAGGATTTTTAGAAGTCAGGACAGGAATGGAATTATCTGGTCAATCATGCAACAAACTTTGCTCAATATGTAAATAGAAGCTTCAGACTGGTAGTTTCTCTGGGGTACCTGCTTTATATTTCCATTTGGCATTCTTTCTTTATTTATAATTCACACCTTAAGCAGGAAATTAATTTCCATCTGTTTTGCATAGTGCTACACCAATCTCCAGAACACTTTTCTTGTATTACTAGGATTACTGATGCATTTTTAAATAAGGACAAAGGAACAATACATACCTGTAGCAGGACTCATCATACAAGCTATCTGCAACTTTAGAACTCAGTACTAGGCCTTTACCTTCCACCTTTCTGAGAAAGAAGATACACCACAAAGCTGCTGCTATCAGGGAGCTCCTCCTTAAGTGGGACTGCTCATTTACTATCAGGGAAGTAACACTGCAACTGCACAGTAGGGAGAATCACCAGGGACCCTCTGTTACTGGAATGGCTGATTCGAGTTCATTTAGGAAAAACAAAAGTTACTTACTTTTGGTCATTTTAAAGCTTATGTAGTTACTCTCGTCTTTAGCAATATAAAAGCAATCTGCAAAATGTTCTCAGTAATGGAAAATACACAACTGCACAAAGGCTTGAAAATTATTTCGTGCCATATATGCATTTTTAGTCACCTGAAAGGTAAAAAAAATTTCAGCCCTACTGCTCACCAACCATAAAACAACTTGCATAGGAATAGTAAAGGAGTGTGCATGGCCAGGAGTACTGTTACAACATGACTGCTGAAATGGAAGGGTGTTCTTTCTGCTCGTTGCTATTAAGAACTTGAGCTTTTATATCTTAAAGTAAAAAAAACTCCTAACACTGAAGCTAAGAAAGACTTACTGGAGAATATAAAAGTGCACACACAAGAGTTCAGTTACAAGAATGCCTATTTCTCTTGCTTATCACCTCTTACGTTTTCTTGTTACAGTTGCTATTTAACTACATAATTTAAGCTCACCATTTTTTCCCTTCTCTGTGGATGAGACTGTCAGGTAGAAGCCTGAGCCAAACAAGGCAAAACAAAGTCATTTAAAAAGAGAAAAATGTTCCAACTCTTATGAATTTTGAGAGGCCAAAGCTCCTCCTGTCCAGAGGCATTTTCCCTCTCACTCTCAGAAAGGATGGCCTACACTAACCTGAAACAGGGAGATAAATAAAAGGAGTTTCTGAGCTATTCAGTTTAAATAGACAATACAACGCCCAAGAAATGGGTTGTGTTCAAAGCCCAGAAGGCATCAGTTAACAAAATGAGAAGGGACAGGACTGCCTTGCCTCAAGTGCACAGGCCACAGTGTGTGGGAAATCAGAAGGCAGCACTGTGTCCTTTCTAGAGAGAAGGAAACCAAGAAAATACAAAAGGAAAAGCAGAGTCCCCTTACCTGGTTGCGATCTCTCTTCCCCATGGATGGTAACCAAAAACTGGAAGGAGGCAGAGTCGAAAGGACAGGTGGGAGCAATGCCAAGGAATGAACATGGGGGGGGAAAAAGGAGGGTTGGGGATAAGAAGAGAAGAGATGAACAAAGATGGAGGGAGAAGGAAAAAAGATTAAACATCATCAGGAGTCATATTAAAAACAACAAATTTCAGATCCAAGAAAGAAAATTAGGTATCAACATCTAGTGAAGGCTGGACCCACTGTACTACAGTCAAGACATGCCATCCTTACCTACCCATTCCCCAGAACAACATTAGGGAGATGCCAAAGGATAAGCACCATGACTATTTCCAGTGCTAACTACAATTTAAATACACTAATTGGGGAAGGAGACATAACACCAAAGAAAGAAAAATTAATTTCACAGCTGCCTTGTCAGCATCATTTCTGCAGTCTGGGTATGTGCCCATAATACAGCTCCACAAAGAAGCATTTTAAAACATGAACATATGGGGATCAGTCTTCTCTTAATGTCCAAAAGATCTGCAGTTATTGCAATGGCACATTATAAGGGAGGATGAAAAAAAAGGCTGACTGTAAAAAAAGGACATTTGAGTAGCGTTCACACATTGGGGCAGCCTTACATAAACATATATTTATAACAAAGTGTAAGTCAGCAATTACGAGTAAAAAAACAGAGAAGTCATCAGTAGAACACTGTCTCCCATTACACAGGTTATACTTAAGTGTCCACCCAGCTCTTCATGTCCCTCACCCCCAGAAGAGAAGAGGATCCTAGAGCTCTTCTTCCCCTCCCAAAGTTCCATACAACAGCTGTTAAGGACCTTACTCTTTCTGGCGTGGATCACTAACAATATGACCAAGCCTCTCGGTGCCCAGGGTGCTCATGGAGGTCTCCTGAAACACAAAGGCAAAACATTGCAAAACTCTCACATAGTGAGCAGAGAATAGCTTGCTGCTGCCAGTAAGAACAAATCTTACTCCCCTGGGTCACATCCTTTCCTTATCAGTACACTCTCGGCTAAACAGGTTCACTCCTTCCTTTTAGAACTTCACCTGAGATGATTTAACTAATTAGAATGGCAGAAAATAATTCAATTTTATTTATGAGGCTTGTTCTTTATTTTTAGTGATGACATTTGCTTGCAGAGGGGCACAGCATAAACTGGACTACAACAAAGTATGCAGCACAAGGGTGCATGACAGCAGGGGAGATGGCTGGAAAGTGCTTCTTTCCATGTTACTGGAGTCAGTTGGGCTAGAAACAGGCTAAGAGAGGACACTGTTCCATTAACACTGGAGATTCACCAACCACCAATGAATAAATTAAGGACAATGCTTTTACCTTTCTGAAAGCAGCAATTCAGCAGCAGCACCTCTAGCAACTAAAGAAAAGGTACTTCCTAGGAGAAGGGACTTGCTCTGGGAGCATGCTGCTTCCTGCAAGACGCTGCCCCGTGTATGTACTTGATGCTGGCATACACATACAGACACAGCCTGGAGCACCAGCTGTTCACAGCAACTGCCTCCAAGAAAGAAGTATACCTTTCAGCAAGGGGCTGAAGATGAGGGCAAAAGTCTTTCACAGGTAAGGTTCATTTGTGCCAGTTATATAGGCAAAACACACTCAAAGTTTGGGGGCAGTTGTAGCAGCAGGGGTGAAAGACGGGCTATTTGTTACAGCAGGAAAATTATTAACTTAAAGTGCCATAATGTTTAAATTTACGGTTTATTACTGTGTAAATTACAAGCCGTATTTTTGGTAATTAGCAGCTCGCTGGCGGGGAGCTCCGAATGAAACTCATTATTTATGATTACAATTTCGAGAGAGATGGGGAAGGGGGAGCAGTGACCTCCGCTGCAAATGACAAAGATCCCTTTAAGGTGATGAAGATGAATTAAACAAGTAAATATTATCCTTCTCATTTGGATCATTAGAGGTGTGCCGCCAGGCCCAGTCACTTGCAGGTGGCCTCAGGAACTCTACGTAAAGTCAGTTTCTTGCCAGCTGAGGAATCATATTTTGAATGCCGGTTACAATTAAGCAAGGTGAGTGGAAGAAAGGGGCAGACAAGGATCTTTCAAGTATGACTGAACAGAAGGTAGCTGTCACACTCCTCTAGACTCTAGGCCCCCCTAACACACCTTGTTAGCAGAATATAGCAATACAGCTCATAACTTAGGCCAAGGTTTTCAAAAGCACAGAGCGCATCACAATAAAAAGAAAAGCCAAACGCAGCCAACGCCTTCCTTCTCAGAATCATCTTTTACAACAAACAGCAGCCCTCAATATTCCATGATGCAGACCCAACCAGGCGTATCCCTCTCTATTAGACAGACACCTGCAAAGTATTGTTTGTTCTATTAGAAAAAGGACTGATATTTTGTTTGGTGTTTGTCCTACGTATAACAAAACTAGTCAATAGCTTTGGGCAGCTCTGTGTGCATTTACTGCATATATCTTTTCACTCTCCTGTCTTCCCACTAAAAATGCAACTGCTAAAACCACCTTTCTTTGCTGCCATTCATATCAGTCTTCTTCCCTATATAAAATTTGGCCTTCCTTCACCTTTGAGGCACCTCTCTGCCCTTGTACTCTCAGATGAGCATGCACAAGTCTCATGCCATCATCATTTTCCCCTATATTCTGTCTAAATCTTCTTGATATTTATGCTCCCTGTCATTCTACTTCAGGCCTCCTTTCATACTGCTTTCAGCACTGATCAGCTGTCTTTGCCACTCTAAATGTGCCTTAAAATTCACTTAGTCACTCAATCATCTTCTGACAGTCAAAGCAGTTAAACAAATCAAACAATACATGAAACAAAAAATATACAGGACTACTTTCTGCAGAAAATAATTTACATGGTATCTTAGAATAGTACTTCAGGACTGATCAGAATTTGAAATACAAAATCACCATCTTTCAAAAGGGCATACCTTGCCAACCAGCCTCCTCCGACCTTTACGGAGACAACGCGCAGCAGCTCCTGGAAGGCGATTCAGGCGAGCATGAAATCCTGAAAGGCAAATGCAGAAAAACTGAGCAATGAGCACAGGAGATTCTTCCTGACAAAGGCACCAGGAAAACTCCTTAGTTCAGTAATCAAATCAGATCCTCTGCCTCTTTCAGTTTTTCAGTCTCAAAGATGTAGATATGCCAATTTATTCACAAATCAAATAAAATCCTTACTTTTAAAAAGAGGAAGACTGCCAGTGGGCAGCTGGCATGACTAGTTCAGTAAAGTCATCAATAGTGCAGCTTTTTCTTAACTGGATCTTGGAAAAAAAAAAACCAAAACAGATCACCAATACCATTTTAAATGCAACACCTATGAACAGAATCTACTCTTGCCATCATATCAAATGTTCTCAAACACAATTCCTTATGGACCTCACCTCTCTGAGCTGGCCGTGAGGGCAAAAGGAAGGTGGAAACGGAGAGCTTGTCCAGGCCTGAGTCAATCCTCTCTACTTCAGATCGGTGATCAGCTCCCCACTTGGGAAGAAGGTTGGGGACAGTGAATCCTGGAACACATTCTCCTTCATAAAACCAATCACTTTGCTCATCATCTCCTAAAGAAATAGGATGGAATTAGTTACAGATAACATCAACGTACCCTGTGACAGTCCCTCAAAATACCACAAGTAGGCATATCTGAATGTGAAACAGCTGAAGTCTCATTAGGAATTCGTTCTTGAAGAGCCTTATATTTGTATTCTGTTTCAATGATCTTCAGTAACTATGGGGCCTCACTAAATGCTTTAAACTATCCAACTCATCAGTCTCCAGAATTTCCCTATAGAACAAAGCCTCTTTATAGACCTGCCTAGGGCAGGTTTAGCACTCTGTTGCTACTGCATCTCATCAACCTTAGTTCAATGTTGTGTGATGTCTTATGCAGAACTCTTTCTCTGAAGTAATTACTGCAATACCAGTAGAGGCCAATCATTTGGCACATTTTATAGGCTGTCACAGGAGACACTTCACAAGAGGGGAAGACCAGGCTCACAGAGTAAGCAAAAGAAACATACTGATGAGAAAGACCTCTAGTCTCCTAAGACAGGAGCTAAGACAAAAACACGTAACTCTCAGAAATGGTCACTCTGAGTGTAAGTACTAACCATGCCGTGAGTTGCTCTCAATCAAAATTTCTTAGAAACTCTCAGAACTTCAAACCCTCTGCAAAACTAAAGCAGCAGCAACAGAAGTCATGACCAAAGTCTCCACGGAGCTGGTCGCTGTAGTTAATGCAATTGCAGTCTAAAACTGAACTGCACCAGAAACTGTTCACAGTAAATCTGTCTGGCCAGAAAATTCCTGAGAGCAGTTGCACATGAGGAGCGTATGAAAAAAGAGCAGGAGGAGAGCAAAAAATCTGACACGTGTAGCATTTCAGAAGCCCAGTTCACAAACAGTCCCATGTAATCACAAGGTGCTTCATCTTGCCTTAAAAATAACATGCCTACCTTAGGGAAAATTCTCATTTGCTACCTTAAGTCTCAATTCAAGCATCCCCACTTACTCTCCTCACTGAGTTATATTATTCCAGACCAATGTTCATTATGCCTACTCACACATCTTGCTAGGAAAAAAAACAGAAAAAAGAAAAAAAAAAACAAAAAAGTCAAAAACTCATCCTAGGAAGAATGCTGCAATCTCCCACACAACAGAACACACAACACCAACTCCGATCAGCAACAGGTAGGACAGCCAGAACACTTTATCCCAAAGCTCTGACATTGTTTTTTCTGTCACATATCAAGGTGACTGACCAGTTATATCTTAAAATATAAAAATCCCTTCTCCACTTCTTAGTAAATTGAAACTAAGTAACGTTGGATATATCTTTTAAGAGATCATAATTTGTGCAAAACAACTCCTAGAAATTTGGGTCTATGAGCACAGTGTCCTGTCATATCTCAAATCACAATTTTCACAAAACAAACTTTAATGGTCAGCATCATATGCTAATATTCAATAATTTTCACTGTGAGAAATCCCAAGGGATGTAAGAAATATGAAATCAAAAAAGTCCCACCTTACAATCAAATTATGAACTAGGATCATTCTCTGCTCACAGCGGCGTGCTGGCATGTGCAGTTGAAAAGATGATTTATTTAATTAGCAACTGCACAAATATTACATGATGCGACCTCAAAAGAAGGAAGGAAAAAAAACGCATTTATTTAAGAATTCTGCCAGCCTAAATTTCCCATTATTCAGCCTGGAATTGTGCTGGAAAACTATAAGGTGATAATCTGTGGCAAAAAAAAAAGATAAATTTTGTGCTCTCTCCATCTCCCTGACATGGAAAGCTGTTGGTTTTTTATTTACTTTATGACTAAGAATTGGCAAAAAAAAAAGGGAAAGGAGATATTTTTTATTTAGTCTGAAAGTGCAACAATATTTTTAACCCTTTTTACGCAACTGTAAGCTAAAACACCTTGGCCTGAAAGCTATCACAGTACAAACTGTTTGAACAGAGGGAGACCTGATGACACAGGTGTCAAACCTCTTCTCTTACCTAGACAAAGAAGGCTGTAATTGGACTTTATTAATTTATCTAAGTCATATTTCTACATGTTCCTGTTTATTGAGCATCCTACTTCTAGCAGCAGCCAAGAATTAATGTCTAAAATAGGGTATAAAATCAGGGCAAGTATATAGGGCAAGCATATAGACAAGTATATATATACACTACCCAGTCTCCATCAATCTTGTCTCAGGTGATGAAGTAAAACACTTCAGTCACCACTCTGCTTCATCATCTGATATACAAGAGCTCACTAATTTCAGCTCCCCCTGAACAATCATCAGTAAAAAGAGAGGGCAAAAGATTCTACTTTTCTGTTGCCTTTAAAGAACCAGAGTCTGGAAGCAGTTACTTTTCAGCAAAGGTCAAAGCTGATTATTTGAAATCTCTACTCTTAAGTAAAGTATTATACTCCCCTAAGATCACAGATTGGTCCTACAGCCTAAAACACCACCAGAAAACACATAAGCATGTTTGCTATCATTGTGTTGCTTCGCACAGGTACCTGGGCCATTAACAAGCTAGTGGAAGCAGCATATCCTATTGAGCTACTGGTGCTACTCCCTTCAGCACTCATATATTCCCAGAAGAGATCTCATCCAAATCTTAGCTTGTGAAAGTGACAGAATCAGAGTGCACAGAATTGCAGGTCTCCAGGGTCACATTCCACATGCTCCAAGTGTAATAGTCCTCAATGCTTATGTGCCTGCTATAACCTATTTCACACTTACTTCTGCCGTATCCCCCATCAACTGAACACTGTGCTGTGCTTGATAAATAAAAGCAGATTGCACTTCACACTCAAAACTCCTAAGATACCATTTCTACAACAGACATTGAAAATGCCATGTTCAACTAATGCACACAAGAGCAAGAGAAGAACACATATGTAAAGAAATAAAACCTATCACATATTACCATCATCTTTTTAATGCAGTCTATTAGGTGACTTGTCAGCATTAAGTAATTTTTTTCCCATCCTCTCTTCCTGCCCTTAGAGAAAACAACTAACAGATTCAGGCATTAATGGCATGTATACAACACTTAAAACACCTACAGTAACAAATCATAAGCTGTGCTCTTTCATTATGAAGAGCTTTCAAATTTCTCTTGTATGTCTGTTCCTTTCCACAATAATAGCTACTTATATTGCAAATATTATGGATCTGATACACAAAGTATTTAATCAGGAAAAGTTTAGTGTTATGAAAATCATACATTTGTAGCCCTCATCCCATTTCTTAACTTCTAGCTGTTCCCTGCCGCTGGGTTTTCCTCGCACACTTCCCTCTCTGTCTCTCTTCAAACACAGATCTTTCTTTGCATTTGTGAAGAAAGTAAGAAACTCCCTAGCAGCATCTGAGGAAAGTCACAGGACACTTGTTACCTTGTCGGCCTTCATCATTGGTAAACAGGCCAGTATCACTGCTGCTGCAAACACTGCTGGTTTCACTGGAACAAAAACAGAGGAAAAAAACCCATGGTTACAAAAACAGGCACAATACAAAAACCACTCTACTACATTTCACTAGCTTCTCCGAGACCAAAATGTTTTACATGTCTCAAAAAATGAATTTCAGATTCATGACTGGCTCTAGAACAGAACATAACTGCTTTCTGTTAAAACTTATCAATGCCGCATCACATGACAAGGAGTAGAATTCTGTATCTAGTTTAGTTCTAAGGCATCAAGAAGTAATTAATAAAATGGCATTAGCCTCAGGTACTAGAATTTGTAACCTAACTATGGAATACTCACCAGGAAACTACGTGTGGTTAAAAACTCTGTCCTGGGGTCACTTAACAGCTATGAAAACCCTCCTAAGTCTTCTGCTTCACATACGTTTTCCTAAAAAATGTTACACTGTCACACAAACAGCCTCCACCTCCACACAACTTTTATTTTATATGGAGTAAAGACCAGCTGTGACATTTACAACTCTCCAGCTAAATACCTTAGCACAGCATGACTTGGTGCTGCTGAATGCAACCTTGTCATAGCAAGCTTTGCATTTGCTGAAGCAGTTAGAGGAGATTTAATTCTTGAACAAAAGCATAAAGCTGGAAATTAACGTAGAAATTAGTGTTGAAAGCCATTAATTGTCTGCAAAGCTAGATGAATATTTGTAGCAGAAGTACATGCTCATGTCAGTCCCAAGCATCTGGAGGCTTTAATGCTGACTTGAAATCATTCCTTGGACACTTCAGGCAATACTTTCTCTGATTTAGCTGAGAGATACTAGGACAAGCTGAAACTACTTAACTGCTTATTCACTGAGCGCTGAGACCTTAGAAGCGAACACCAGGTGTAAGTCAGCACTAGAATCAGTGTCCAATCATGGAATGCTGTTTGAAAGTATCTCTGGATGCCTCTTTTCCAGGGAAACTGGATCATACTAGAGACCAGTACCAACTGGAAACCCCTTCATTTAGAAGGCTGAATGACAAGGGACCACCACAAAATACATCACTCCAAAGAACTGAAGGCATAGAATAAAACTCTATTTTGTAAGCATATAGTTGTTCTTAGAAAATGCACTCTAAAGTACAGCCAAGTCAACTTATCATGCTGGATATCTAAACCCCTTCATCATTGTATAAAGGCCATTTATACTTAAAGGATGAACAATTTGTACAGTACTCTCACCTTTCAGCATATAAGTTAATATCAAATTCCAAATTAATCCATTACAAAGCTTGGCCATGCATTCATCCTCCCACATATATACCACAGCAATCAAGGCCATGGACTGAGAACCATGAATTAACTGTTTCACCCCAAGCTCTCCTACCAACTCACTGTATGACCCTGGGCCAGTCTCTTAGTGTGCCTGCTTTCCCTTTTGATCCTTTTGATAGCTTGGATAAACAATCCTCACAAGCTGCAGATGCGAGGACTGAGTGACTGCTTCATAAGGGTTTTAGCATCTCCAGAGGAATGGTGCCTGAGAAAGGAAAAAGTATTGACAAGAATCCAGGTCATATTAACAGTACTTTAAGCATCCTGTTGCACTGAGAGCTCTTTAGTTCCTTATAGATAAGCATCACTACAAAGCTTTACAGGAACAAACTTTCAGGTATTTCACCCTCTTCACTACCCCTTTTACACTGCAGGGCTGAACAAACTAGACTCCTACGCAAGCCTTTCTGCAGGTCCAGTAAGCACTGATTAATGACCTCCACTTGCAAAGGAGGCTACTTACCTTAACCATGAAATAATGAATGCTATTGATCCGACAAGCTACGGCTATAGAGTGTTATTGATCACCCAATCTTTGGTTAAAATGGTCCTCATTTAGCAATTCCACTGTCGCAAACACCTGGAGCAAAGCATGCTTATAATTAAATAGTTTGGGGGAGTTAAACTGAGAGGTGATAGACAGAGATCTCAGGTTTCCCCCATTTATTCTTTTGCCTGAGCTATTGTTTGTGTCAGGAGGGATATTGATTTTCTATAAAAATAAGAAAACAAGAGGCACCGAGGGGCTGCAGAAGGTCAGGCTGGGCTGGAGAAGGAGGGGAAGCGGAACACTCTGTCTTTGTCACTTGCCTTCCGAGAGAGGAATTTTTTCTTTTTTTATGGAGAGACTGGCCTCCAATTCATCAGCGTAGCCAGACTCACGAATGCAACTGCAGACTGTCATCAAAGCAGCTCCCTTCCAAAGGGTAAAGCAACTTAACTGCACATTCAGGATGAGCAATGGTCACATTCTCAGGCCAGAACATTGTACTGGCTTTGGCTGGCACGAAGTTAAATTTTTCTCATAGAAGCACTTTGGTTCTATGTTTTGGATTTGTGAGCAGTGTTGATAACACAGAGATGTTTTAGTTATTGCTGAGCAGTGCTTACACAGTGCCGAGGCTGTCTCTGCTTCTCACGTTGCCCTGCCAGTGAGCCGGCCGGGGGTGCACAAGATGGGAGGGTACACAGGATGGACAACTGACCCTGACTAACCACAGTGATATCCTACGTTATATAATGTCATGCTTAGCAATAAAAGCTGAGAAAAAGAAGAATGAAGCCAGGGAGTTTGGAGTTGTGGTGTTTGAGTTCCCAAATAATGTTACAAATGATGGAGTTCTGCATTCCTGGAGATGGCTGAACACCTGCCTGCTGATAGGAAGTAATTAATTCCTTATTTTGCTTTGCTTGCACACACGGCTTTTGCTTTGCCTCCTAAACCAACTTTACCTAAAGCTGAGAGTTTTCTCACTTTCACCCTTCCATTTTTCTTCCTCATCCCTGCAGAGGGGTGAGCAGGCAGCTTTATGGAGCTGAGCTGCCTATCCAGGTTAAACCACAACAAATATATCAGCATTTAGCCAGCGAAATCTCAAAGCACTGGTGGGTCAGTAGAACCCCAGGTTTGAAAAAGTCACAGCAAGAGTTTTGGTACAGATGAGACCAACTGCATATCTTTCACAAATAAACACACTACTCAAAGTGATTTTTAGACAGCTCTTGTACTATGGTTTGTTCTGCCCTCAAACCAAACCCAGACCATTCTGGAAGTACTCAGCTTAGACCAACAAGAGAAAAAACTTCAGCACTCAATACATAACTTGCCTTTGTTTTATTATGGCTGCAGGGAATCTGAAAACACTTAGGGACAGAAAAGCATGTTACTTCTAAGAGTCTTAGCAGCTAATTGTCACCTTTGTACAAACTGCTTAAACTAAAACCACTTGTTTCCTTTGTTGTTTCCACAATTATTATAGATCAAGCATTGGGTCATGTCATTACCCAATTCAGAACCATCATCATTTCCTAATCGTGGTCCTGCACATCCATCCTTCTCTCAATTTGTGTCCATCTTTTGCTATGTTTGGCAAAAAATTTCAAAGATTTCATTACATGCACACTTGAATGACAATACTGAAGTTCATCTTCCTCCAGGAAAGGACTGGGTTTAGTCCCAGAAGCAAACTAGAAAAAAAATAACGTTTCCTCTTGAAGAACCCATATCCAACACTGTCTCAGTGAATGGGAGTTTATCAACTAAATAAACAGGCTTTTGACCTGACTTAGGATAAGAAGCCTTCTAGAAAGCAGAGAAAATACTGGATATTTTGGCACTTACAGATTCATTCCTGCATAACAAACCAAAGCAATTGTTAGCATAGGGGAGGGAAACGAAGGTTAAAGAAAAAAAAAAAATCCATTCTGAATACAGAACTTAGTTTGCTTGAAAACCCATTTCATTTTGTCACATTCCCTACTGTTAGAGGAGTGAACAGTAGTGGAACCAGTTCAGTATGAAAGTTTTAGAAACCACCAGATCACCACAGATTACTTCCAAGTCCCACAAGAAGCATCAGTCACCTTTTGTCCCATCAGCTTGTGATGACAACCACACCATTTGCTCTCCCAGGCATCCAATTTTCTTCTCCCTTCCTCAGGATATGCCCTTGTCATACATCTGTGAAAAGTACTTCTCTTACTGTACCAGAAAAAACAGCTAGAGCACAGCGGGAGTGAGGCAAACACAGCCAGTTTCACTGTGCTGCTAGCAGCAAAGTGCTATATTTAGAGCAGCAGAGACCAAAGCATGATCCTTCACTGCTGAGAGGGATACTCCACAGTGAAGAGGGCTGTATGTATTCCTCCCTCCAACTGTGGCCCTCCCTATTGAGTCACAGCACAGATCACACATGTGGTGTTGGAGAGGTCAAATATTCCAAGCACTAGCTTTCCAGAGAGAATCCCAAGGATTTGGCAGCAGATGGTAGATGTCATTTGATGCATACACTTGCACAATAATTAGTCTGAGAGCAAGGGACAACTGAGACAGAACAAAGCCATCTCCCAGCATGGTCCTCAAGTAACAGTCTGGACACAGCTCTTTATTTACTCTTTCCAAGGCTGGCACAAATAAAGGCTGGATGAAAGCCTGCTGGTTTAAGTTCAAGTTTGACATGACGAAACAGGCTCTGACTGGTCTTAAAAAAACCAGCTCAAGAACATTGTCCATCACTGCCACATCTAGTAATGGTATCTCTCAGTCCATCACCACTGACATGCACTATTCAGGAGCCACTTACTCAGCATACCCTGCACTACCAGCAAACAGCTCTGGGAAGATAAAACTACTTTATCAACCAGTAACAAAAAAGTTTCCATCCACAAGTTTCTTGTAAAGTCCCACTCCACACCCACTTTTTATCAACAACAGCCACTCTTAAAAGAAAAAAGTGACCACACTCTAAGAGTTACATGCTACAAATCACAACTGACCCAGTAAAAATGCAATAGTGGTTCCCTGGACCACAGTGAAGACTTACTATAACCTAAGCTTTCACAGGGTTCCAGAAAACACCACTGAGAAGTTTGCAATTCCAGCTATTATCCACAAAGCCGTAATAATGAAGTGTCACCAGCCCACTCTGACAAACTGCAGGAGCTAGACTGTTACAACATTTAAATGAACGTCAAGGTATGAACAATCACACTGTATCAAAGAGTTAGACTTTCCAAATCTACCCTCCTCTGACAGGGACTATCACAGTGCTTGAGAAAAGAACATGAGAACATGACAAATGCAGACTTCTCCGTATGTTCCTCTAGTTTTAAGTCAGTAGTTTAAGGACTTCCTAAGCAGGATCTTTCATCTGGGCTGTAATGTTTAACAGTCCCTGATATATCTATGCTCCACATCTCCCTTTTGAACATATTTAAATTTTGACCTCTAAAATAACCTGCAGTAGAGTTCCAGACCTCATGTTTCATGAAAAAGAATACTTTTTGTTTGTTTGTTATAAATATCTCCTCAATGTTTGCTCTTCTTACACAATGATAATTAGAAAAACAGCAATCACATTGCTTTTTGTATGCCATTCATTAGGAAATTTCCTCTATTTAATTCTTAGCAGTTGCCTCTTTTCTAGCACGAAAAACCTCTTCGGACAGAAGCAGTTTTATGATCCCAAACCTTCAAGAGAGAGAATAAAAGTCACACTTGGGGAAAAAATTTCCCAAGGGCAACATAAATTCAGACCATGACATTTACATGCCTCATTTTAATCCCCTGTATGTGATTCTGCCACAAATTCATCAAAGTTCTCCAAAACTGGACACCAAAACATCAGACTCCACTGTTTGCACAGGCTTATTCTGTAAGTAACAGAAGTTCCCCTCAACTTTTTCATCATCTCATCACATTCTCCCCATAGCCAGGCTTCGATGATCACATCACGAGCAGAAATGCAGAACTGCAAGCAAGGTTACACTGTGTGAGGTTCATACAGTACCTGCACAGAGGAGTAGCAGTAATGATGGGAGATCTGATCTGTTATCTACTACTACTTATAGTAAATGCTAAAAACAAGAAACTGAGATCAGTTTGTATCAATCACACAACGCAAGTGCCACCTGTGGGTTTACTCCCCAAATCACAGGCCAAAAGCACGCCACGTTGTAGCTGCAAGGCCACAGACATTTCAGAGGACTCCTTGTGTAACAGAAGCCAGAAACCTACCAGCTTGCCAACTTCTCAAGGAAGCATTCTGGGTCATCATAGGGTACTGACAGGAAAGACTTGGAAAAAAATCTAAAGTTTAGAAGCAGCTGAGATATTTCTCATCTTCAAAAAGAGAGCAACACTGAATAATTTTAAGAACTTCAAAAAGCAAGGCACAGCATTTACAAGCAGCTGCAAGCAAGGCAGCCATCTGACTAGCACAGGGAAGAAATCGAGATCTCACCATTCCGACATGTTTTCATCTGAGCCCTGTTTCTGATCATCAGCTTCACACTCCATCCGCTCCTTCCTTCCCCCGTTGCTGAGGAAGGGCCTGTTCTCTCCTGACTCGCAAAGGCCATGACTGGATGATGTCCAAGGGGCATTCTCTTTCCAGCGTGAAAGACGCTGTTTCTTGGCTGACTTGAACCTGCAGCCCCTCTCGTAGTTCCACTCTGACACCCTGAGTTTTTGCTGGAGACTGGCAGCCACCTCTGATGTCACACGTTTGACTTTCCGTCGGCGCCTGAGAGGCCGACAGGGTGCATTCTCTGTAAAGGAGTCTGACTCATGCCACAAGTGCTGCTTGCTCCTCAGGGTGGCACTAAGAGCTGGATGGCGTTTGACCACTGCCATGTCATCAGAGTCACTGAAATTAGCTGTCAGCACCTCACGGCAATCCTTGACAGCTTCGTCCAAGCTCGACTCCGAGGCCTCGCTGTAGCAGCAGGCATGCTCTGCCTGATGCGTGAAGTCTGAGCGTCGTTTACGACCCCGTCTCTTGCGAAGCTGACGCCGCTGCTGCCGTGGGCTTAGGGCCATCTCTTCCCACAGCTCATCTAGTTTGTTTTGCTCTGAAGTCTGCTCTAAAGCTGAGGCCAAGTCATGCACCAGTTCATCCATTGGCAATGCCTACTAAAAATGACAACAATTAGGACCAGACATAAACACTGCTACCAACACATCACTGGACCACAGTATGTCATAGCCCGTGTAACATTAACCGAGTTAGACACACTTTGAAGTTACCTGGGAGGACCCAATGCAGGACAACTGCCACTTCCTGGGCTAACACTTCTTTTTACAAGGGTTAAATCCCTCTTCTAGCCATGGTGGTACAGATCTCTCTCTACTGCAGCAGTTGGGTTGAGTGCTCTGTGTCTGAAAAGGCCTTCAGGCTCATCTTTTGTGTTGAAGCAGCATGCTCAATTACACATCCCAAAGGGTATTGAAGTCTGCAACTAGTTTTTGGTACCCAGCGTCAGTTAAAGCCACAGAGAAGGGTCAGCCTGCTTGGCAAACAGATTGAGTCTTCCAAAAAGTAAACAAGCAGCAAAGCTGGGAGCAAAAGAGATGGTAAAACAAGTAGTTTGCAAGCCAGCATCACTCCAGCAGCAAAGCAGGGCGCGCGGGACCCTGGGCTCATTAGAATAGGGCGTAGGAGACCAAGCCCCAACTCCAACTGCCGAAAAATACCACCCCTACACCTCAGGGCTGTCAGCGTGCCAATCCCAAAGTCCTGGCCGAATCCCTCACCTCACAGCACCCCTCTCCCTACCCGTGCCTTGCAGGCGTGCGATTTCTCTGCCCACCGGGCTCAAACACTCGCACCCCCAGCCCGGTCAAGTACCCACTGCCGCAGGCCGCCTCCCTTAGTCCTCAGCGACCCGGCCGCACTGACTCGCTCCTCTGGGGAGACGCCGCTGCTTCTGCCCGACACCCCCCCGCTTCACAGGGAAAAGCCGGGAACACTGCCCTCACCGCCGCGGACGCGCAGCCTCCAGCCGGGCCTCCCCGCGACCCCGCTCACCGGCCAGCGCCCCGCTCCGCCAGCCCCTCGTCAGCGCCGCTTCCGGCCTCCC
>VYXF01012227.1:0-54312 GCA_013397295.1 Polioptila caerulea
TTTTTTTTTTTTTTTCTGTGCCAAACATGTGGCTGGATTGGCAACTTTTTTAAATAGTGAAATGTACTGAAGCATTGGGAATTGAAATGCTGATATTCAGACAAACTGTAACTATTTGTTTTGAAATGGTACAATTCAAGAACTTGTGGTGCTTTAGGCAATTTCAGAAAGAAATGTGTGCCACTAAGCCATTGAATTTGTGTTTGAGTTCTTCAGTGAATATTCCTATGAAATAACCAAGATTTTCCTGGTTAACATCAGGAGGAAGACTGTGAGAAAGCCTACTTCAAAATGGACAACGTGCTGATAGATGACAGACGGATACATGTGGATTTTAGTCAGTCTGTTGCAAAGATTAAATGGAAGGGAAAAGGTTGGTATGTTTGCAATTCTTTGATCCTCATGACTTAATAAGCCATGACTTCTAAACTAAGCATTATATAAACAGTTAGGAGTTTAAATCATCTCATCTTCAGGCGTATAAATGTTCCTGGTACTGTAATAAATAGAGCAAAACCGTTTTTAGCTCTTCCCTTCATTTATTTTATAAAAAAAAAGTAGAAGGGTTTCCTACTGTTACATGAACATTGCATTGCCACTGATTGCCTTTTTAGCCAACGTATTTTTATCACTAAAGCATTTTTTCATCTCAAACTTTGGACATGATTTTTTTTAATATTACTTATTAGCAAAATAATGTGGCAGTACATTGTTATTTTCTAGTTTCTTTATTCACTATATGACAGTCAGGTGTATAAAGAAAAAGACAGTATTCATGCCAGGGATTTCTGCTCTTAGCCTCTTGTAGGTCAAACATACTGCATGGCAGGTTGTATGTTACAAAAACCCTCTTTCAGGTGTTTGAGGATGTTCTGGCCGGAGAAGGGTGGTGGAAGAGGTAGATGTGGTGGTTATTTGTTTACTGGGGACCTGAGGAAAACACTGGACTTGGAGAGGTGTCAGTGCATTGCATTGGTGACATTCTTGTGTATGTTCTAAAAAACCAGTCAGCCCTCAGTTGTTGGCGGGCAGTTTCTCCAGGTAGGCTTGTGGCCATGAACACTGGAACTTGTCCTGCACAGAAGCTGTCTCTGTATTCTGTCTATACCAGCTGCTGCAGTGCATCCTGTATTGACTGCCTGCGTGAGAAGCTTTATCTGAGGTCTAAATTGTCCAAAATACTGGAAAGCTAACTATATTGTCGTCCTGTGCCTGTATGGTACCCAAAAAATGACCTTCCATCCTGGGTGGTGGTTTGTGGCCGGCAGCGGGTGCTGCAGTTCTAAGCGTGGCCGTGAGAGGGCAGCACGTTGCCGTAGTTTGTTGAAGTGTGCGCTCGCTTCAGTGAGTGAGCGAGTGGAAAATGAAATCTGTCGTGTCCCGCTTTAAATCTAGAACGTTTCTTTTCGTAGTTTTCCGTTTGAATTATTGAGCTGTAGCTGTCTCGGAGGTTTCCCTCAGTGCAGACCAAAGCAAAAAGTCATTTAAAAATGAGAACAGACTGTGGGCTTTCATGGTAGCAGAGTTTTAAGTAGTGTGATACAGGACCTGTAACAGAAATGGGACTAAGCCAGTTGCTGAATCCTGCTTTGTGATCCTCTTCATGTGTTGTCTCCACTGGACATGAATGAGGAGAAAGCTGAATGTTGTTTAATGGAATCTGCAAGCAAGAGAAGGACAGAACATTGCAACTTGTCCTGCCTCTCTTCTACTCTGTATGCAGATGTCTGTGTTGTTTCTGGAGCTCTGTCCTGCTGTGGTGCTCTCTGTGGTTATAAAGAGCCCCTAAATCATCATCAGAACTTTATGATAGTTGTGGATCTTGGTTGTGTTTGTGGTTAGAGTGAAATTAATATATTTTTCTGTGGACAGGTGGGCAGTATACCAAGGAAGATTTCAAGGACTATGAGAAGGACCGTGACAGACCTTCGAAATTTGCACTGAAAGAAAAGGTGAAACCAAAGCAAGAGTATCCTTTTCTGGTCCAAGGTACTTTTTTAACTGAGTTTATGAAAACAGCCAGGGAAAAAGTTCTTATTTTTAAAGCCTGCCAAATGGATGTTTCCCTGCTACCTCATATAATCATTTGGTGTTTGAGATAGAATTTAATATTTTGTGGTTTTCACTCCGATGAATTTAGTGAAATCAAAATGCTGTTTCACTTCCATGTTGTGTGCAGGTAAATAATGTTCCAAGTCCAAAACCCTGGAATGACATATGGCATAACAGAGATTTTAAGTAGTTTCACAAGGGACCTTCTGCATCCAAAATGAGACCATACTAGTAATTAAATCATTCTCTAAGATTATATTTTGCTTATGGTAAGCATGAGAGAAAACACTATAGCTTGTTCAGATATCCACAGGTAGAAGAGAAAGGAGAATGCAGCCTGTCTGTACTGTTTGACAGGACAGACTTCAGTCACTTTAGCACAGCTGATTTTTTCAGTGTGTACAACTGTGTTCTGACTGAAATATGTGTTAAGTCTTGGTAAACTCTTGTTGGATAAACAGGCCTTAGTTTGCTTCCCAGGCTGTTGTGTTCTGCTCCTTACTGATAATGGGAAACAGATCTGTCCTTAACTAGCCCTGTCAGTGCCAAGTATGACCTTGTGCTGGATGAGGATGTAGAAGAGTCTCACACAAGTCAGTCACACTTGGCTAAAAAACAGAAGAAGAAAAAGCACCACCACTCTGAAGATGAAGATGATGACAAGAGGACGAAAAAATCTAAGGTACCTGGCTCTTCATACATTAACTTTATTCCTGTCCATTGCTTTCCTCATAAAAGAAGCCAGGAAAAAAGTCAGATATTGAATAAGGACACAGTGTGCAAAGTCCTGTGTAAAACACAGCAGTTGTAAACCTACAGAAGGCTGATGTTAATATTTGATTATGAAAGAGGGTTTCCAAATCCTCATGAAGCTTGGTGTGTACACAAAGCATACATAATTCTGTTCTTATACATCATTTCTTGGTGTGATGCTTGAAAATAATTTTTCTCATGAACATCAGCAATTAAAATCTTCCAGTGCCAGCAGTGAGCCCTATTGCTCATTCATGGCCACAGTCTTTTTGTCGCTGTACTAATTCAGTCAGGGTCTGTAAATGGAGGGGAGGGGCTTGTTCAGGTAAGTAAAGTCTTGACTGCAGCGTGTGCATACAAAAGGTGTGGACTAATGTTGGTTCAGACTTTGTCCTGTCTGTTTGGCTGATTGAAGCTGTTGCTTTAGCCTTCTTGAAACTGGTATTTTTGTTGGTAGACTTTGTTCCTGATGGTTCAGGCATTACACCCATGGAACTGGCTGGTTATGCATTATCAGCAGAGAACATTTTAAAATCATTTAGAAGCCTTCCCCCTGCAGGTGGCACAACAAGTGCTGGCAGCAATAGGTTGGCAACATCTGTTCTAGTCATTGTGAAGGGATTGTGAGATTTCATAGCACAAAAACATGAATGAGGACAGAGGGATTCCTGGTGCTGTTTTCAGGTTCTGGAACAGAACATATTCTGATGCTTATCTATGTGCCTTCCCTCTGTGTTTATGTGTATCTTTCTGTGATTTAGTCATCTGCTCCTGATGTGGTTTGTTCTCTTAGTCTACTGCTGCTGTGTTCTGCTATCTTCTTTCCCACAGCTTTCTTCTCTCAGTCACCTTTACCCATTTTGCTGTAAGCAGTTTAGCTTTCTTCTGCCCAAAATCACAGATGGAGGCTTGCTCCTATTCTCTGATGGCAAACATCATAGTTCTCTCTTGGAACTGTGAAAATTAATTTCTGGGAAGAATTTCTCTCTGGATTTGAATAGTCTTGTTAGTGTGTACTGTACAGTATGCACGTACTGAGCAGTATGTACTCAATCTCACACAGACTCAGTATTTTGGGCATGGCCTCTCTAGTGAAATCTGCAGCCAGCTCAGGTGATAAATCCTGTTTAGCATAAACAAAATTTTAGTTTTGTTTTAGTTTTTACTGTTCATACTTTGGACATAATATATGAAACTGAGGGGAAACAGGCATGTTCCTGAGGTGGAATATGTTCAGTGTGAATATTGAGTCCAACACAAAGCATAACAGCATGGAAACTTTTTAGTGAACGGTAGCATTTTAAGTATAGACAAACAAAGCACTCTCCCTTAACCCTATTTTGTAAATCACTGAATGTATTTCTGGTAAGAACTTTAAAAGGGAACAGCAGCAGACCTTCCACAGCTCATCAGCCAAAGACCACAGTAGCCATGCTTCATACAGAAACTTCCACTGTGAGTCCTTAGTGTGGCAGAGATTTTAATTAAGAGAGATATAGGGCTTATAATGGGAAGTTCTGGCAACTGTAACTGCAGTTTGTGCTATCAACTCTAGCTATGACTTGAAGGGGTTTTATTTTCTCTATAGTTTCCATGGTGTTGAGTTGTTTTTCTGTTCTCTTGCTGGTGTTACTTTTTTTCTTTTGTATATTTTGACTCATCCTTTTCTTAGTCTGACACCCGTTTCCTGAATGTATTTTGGAGTCTTGTGCTGTTTGACTTCATTCCAGTGGGTAGAAGAGGTAGGGTGCTGTGGCTTGCTTTTAGTAAGTAACAGGATGTGGGCCTGGGGCAGGAGGGTGGACTGCCATGTGGGTTTGTGAATAGGATTTGGTAGAGTTTTTTTGAATACAGGACATGCTTCTGCCTGAGATCTGTATTATGACTTTGTTTGCCTTCCAGTTCTCTACATGTGTTTTCTCTTGGATTTTATTTTTTAAGATAATTGGATCTGTGAAGTGATATAGCCTATCTGATAGATTTTTGTGAGACATAGGGACTCCCCGATTTCAGATTTCTGTAGTGCATAGTTTTGGCAGAGGTACTGATTTTTCTGGTTTTAATTTCCTGCTTTTACTGCTTATTGGACACTGTTCCTTTTATATTCAGGGTCAAGTTTTATCAAAATCTGCCCCAGAAAAGGCTCTCTATGTTTTCTCCTTTTAACCTTTAACTAGTGTGTTTAATGTATGTGAGAGGTGGCATATGCATTCTACTTCTGTGGCCATGATATTTCTAGCTATTTCACCTGCAGCTGCTGTTTAGCAAGTTACTGCTTCGGGCAGAATCAGCCATGAACTTCCAGAGAACTGTCCTTCCCTCTTTCCTTATTTCCTTCCTCATGTGTGTTCCAGCACAGTGCTGGATTAAGAATTGGGGTGATCATCACTTACTCATTGACTGATGAGAAGCTGTGATCCTGGATTGAGAAATACAAATTTCAGCAGTAAGAGAGAGCCTTTTTTTAAGTACAAATCTTCTTCTTCTTCTTCCAAAACAGCGTGTTTCTGACTTTCAAACATAAAAATTTGGTTTCAAAAATCAGGTTTCAAAATACCATTATTTTTAGTAATTTGGTGTGTTTTAAAATTTGACCTTTTTCTATGCCAAAGACTTTAAAATGAAAAATCTTATCTAAGGGGAAATGTAACTTATGCTGGCAAGAAATAAAGATGCAATTCATTCTGTTAGCTCAAATTACACATTTTTTTCTTTACATTGTGATCATATTAGCTACTGTAGCAACTTTGGTTTTGTCGCTTTCAGGCTCATTCTGTACACTTGTACCTTAAATGCTTTTGTAGAGTTCACTGTGGTTGTTTAACTCAATTCTTGTATGACTTCTGATCCTTTCAGCAAGTTGTCCTTTTTCTGTGGCATTCAACGTGGGCTATTTGTCTGTAGTTTGAAATGTTCACTAACCTGTTCCCTGCCCCCACTTGGCCAGTAGCCTTGTCTCCAGTGTTTGCTTGGTAGATTGTTCATCTGAGTGCTGTCCTGCTTTTTTCCTGTTTCTCCCATGTGCTGGGAGGGAACTCCAGCAACAAACCAGTTAGAAGGCAGCCATGCACCAAGCCCACCATTTGGTTTTCTGGCCAATATTTTTTGTCTTGTTCCTTTCTACCCCTCCACCAGCATGTCCATCATCTGATGTTTACTCAGGCCTTGTCACAGAGGGGCTTGAAACCTTTTGGCTTTTTCAAACACATGGAGAGTGAGGCTTTTGGGTACAAGAGCAATATGATTGGGCATCATTTTGAGAATGGATGGACAAAGCTCTTACAAGTGGCTGGAAGAACCACTGAGTCTTTTTGGTGGATCCAGATTTTAAAATCTATACTGAAATAAAGTTTGACAGTAAAGATGAGGAATAGACATTTGACCACCAGTGAGATTACTGTACCCAGCAGTAGCAGAATGTTTTTGTTATAGATCAAACCTGTGATTATTCATGTGTCTGTTTATCCCGGGGGTTTATGTTGCTTACTGTAACCCTAGTAATTTTAGCATTATTGATGTCATTGTAAAGGTGCTGTTTGCTCTGGGAACCACCCCAGTCACTGGCTTTCTGCATAAAATCTCTGTTTAAAGTAGAGATTTTTCACTGTTCTTTTGGATAAATGAAGTTTGCTTGTTTGTACATGGAGTATGGGTTTTAACCATAGAGTTATGAAGGCTGCTGTCATGGTACATCCTTAGAAAAATAATTATCTGAAATGAGGAATGAAATACTGTGTAATTTAATGCAGACAATTTTCTTAATTCATATTGGTCTGTGCTTTACAGTGTTTTTATTAAAATCCCATAAAATTGTATATCTCTATTAGCACATGCAGTGATATTAAACTATCAGGTTGTTCATTTTGCTGAAGCCTAGAATTTAGGCCATTAAGAATTATTACAGTTAGGTCTTAAAATATGTTATACATCTGCATAGCACTGGAATGCCTGCGGAGCTTGAACCAAAACTTACAGAAATATTTGCATTGCTTAGGTAAAAAAATCCAAATCTAGCTTACAGACTTGTTTGGTACTTATGAAGAGTTTGATAATATCCATCTGAATGGAATCCCTGGTATAACCAATTTTTGCTAAAGCTCCTTAGGCAGTACAAGAAGCATGCCTGACAGCCACGCTTTTTTCCATAAACACTGATAAAACTTACCTGTAAACTTACCTTCTGCAGATGGTTTAAGTGGGGTATTTCTGTGTTACCTTTTCCAGATCATCATGGATGTGGATGTCTTTAAGGTAGTTCCAGCTGTAGCTGAGGAACCAGCAATGCTCGACTTCTCTCCAGTTGTCTTTGTGCCTCCGTGTGTTTTCCCCTCTTGTTTGTAACTGCGTTTCTGTCCCGTTCCTCTGGCAGGATTCTGACCGAAGGCACGAAGAACGCTGCAGGGAGAGGCCCAGGAGTGAGAAGAAAGACAGGCATCGGAGCCGCAGCCGTTCTCAGGAGAGAGATTACAGCAGACAGAAAGACAAACACCGGGAAGACGTCCGAGTAAGAGACTGGGATAAAAAAGCAGACAGAAGCAGAAGTCCTAAGAAATCAAAAGACAAAGAGAGGTCCAAGTACAGATGAGGGACAAGGAAAATACAGAGGGAAACAAAAATAATAAATTTGACTTTTTTCTGTTGTGGTAATGTTTTTTCTGTAATACTTGCTGTAGTGTCTGACTGCAATATGCAATAAGATTTTATAGCTTAATACCCCTCATTGGAACATGATCTGCTAATTCTAAAATTCAAGATTAATCGCTGCAAATTGCTCTGCCCTGGAGTAGCTGTGCCTGGAGTATTTCAGTGGACTGTGAAGAAAGAGAACTTCTTATTAAGATTATTCTATGGGAAGGCTGATATTTAAGGATCATAATCAGCTGAAACTATCCCATGGCAGAAAATTCTGACTAAGCAGGCCAGGCAGGATGGCTATGATCCCCAGACCTAAGCTGAGCAGGGATGCTGAGGGTATTTAATACAGACATGTGCTTTCCAGTAGCATCTGCCCTGTCATTGCTTTGTTAAAAACAAAGCTGGAGTCCAACATCTTTGGTACTTGTGGTAGTTAGAAAACAGAACACAAAAAACCCCACCTTCCTGTAATGTTGAAAATAACATCGAAAATGTTGTAGCAGAAGCATCGGCTTGTTCACTTTGACGAAGCAGATGCCTGTTTGAAGGGGAATGCCTCATGCATTAGGCTCTTTGTTCATTAGTTGAAGACTTCGAAACAACTCCTCAGAGTTTTCTCTTGGATTCCTTTACTTGCATCAGCTTAAAAATGTAATGTAGCCTCTAAATAGTTTTATTCTGTGGATTTGAGTAAGTTTGAGACCTATTTTGATGTCACACATACAGTTCCTTTAGTTCTTTGTAGTCTTGAGCTTGAGTCCAAGATTTAAAGTGGACTTAGCCAAATATGGGAAGTGTTCTTGGCTAAGAAGCTGCCTTTTGATGAATCTCTAACTTTTGTGTCCTTCAAAGCACAGAACTAGAAATCCAGAGCTTCAATAACTGTCTCCTGGCAAAACATTTCTAATCTGAGAACTTACAGGGGCTGGTGCCATCCTTGCAGAGTCTGAGCAAGAGCCCTCTGTCCCAGAGAACAAGAAGCCTATTCCTGGAAATCTCTTGGGGAATCTGGGGCTGAGAACTGCTCACCATTCCTGTCAAGAAAATTTCTGCCTTCAGTCTGGGCATGAGAAGATTCCAAGGAACTATACTAGGTCAGGATATGGTGCCTTTGGAGTAGAGCTGTGGAGGCAGTAGGTTGTCTCAAGCTCTTCCTGCTCTTGGCCTGCTCTGTTAAAGGAACAAGGTTTGCGCTGTAATACTGTTGTCAGTCCTGCTGTCTTTTTCCACATGACATTTTTAACTTGCAAAAAGCACTGGCCAGATTTGACAAGGATGTGGGGATGGTAAAGCAATTGTATTCTTGCTTCCTCTAGGAAATGGCAGTCATAGAAACAAACAGAAGCTTCCAGTTGGGGAGAATGCTGGATTCTTGCTGAACATCAGAGGTCCTCTTATTGGAGGGTTGTGGTTTAGCATCACAAAGAGTTTCAGCAGCCATTCCTAGGCTTCAGCTAGCCCCCAACTACCTGTGGGACATACAGAAATAACCAATGTTTGTGTAGGAACAGCCACCCTATTTCAGGTGAATGTTCTCACTTTTTTGTGGCAGAAATGGCTTGGCTTTGCAACAGATAAATGTTTAAGAACTGAAAGTTTAAATGAGTAGTATACAAAGTAAATAGTCCATTTTCATTGTTGGCCAAAGAGTCTTCAGAATAAAGGGTTAAAATATCAGTACATCCAAAAAGATTTCAAGATTCTGATTTTCAGTATGTCTTGGTGCTGTTAAAATATTCATAGTATTTTCAGACTAGCAAAATTACCTGTTTTATCTTTTTTAAGAGGAAGCTTTCAAATGTGGATGTTCAAAAACAAGGCGATATTAATAGGTGATTGAATGACATCTAAAAGCTCCCAATTTGGAGGCATGTACTTAATTTTAGGGCTGCATTTCTAGGCTAGTGTGCTGACCCTGGATGGATCGTAGTTCACCTGGCACATAGGCAGCTGGGCACGCTGGGTTAGATGGGATTTACTCTTCCAGTCATCGATCATGGTTGTGTTTGTGTGGTTCTTCTGGAAATGGCACAAACAAGCTCTACGGCCAGCTGAAACCACAGACATTTCCTGCTGTTCCTGTCCAGCCAGGGGTGTTGGAGTGGACAGGACTTTTTATTATCTGGAAATTGAAGGGTTGATTTGTTTCAATCTAATGAGAAGTCTCACTTCCCTGTAATTTCCTTTCTGTCAGTGCTATCTCCAACCTCAGTTTCAGTATTGACCTTTGGTGCTTGTGGTAGTTTAAAAAAATGAACAAAAAAACCCACCTTCCTCTGTAATGTTGAAAATAACATTGAAAATGTAGCAGAAGTATCAACTTCTTCACTTTTACTTAGCTGATGCCTGTTTGAAGGGGACCACCTCATGCTTTAGGCTCTTTGTTCAGTGCTTAAAGGCTTAAAAGCCAGCTCCTCAGAGTTTTCTATGGGATTCCTTTTACCTGCAGCAGCTTAAAAACATGACGTAGACTCTAAACTGTTTTATTCTGTGGATTTGAGTAAGTTTGAGACCTATTTTGCTGTCATGTGTTGTAGTTTCTTTAGTTCTCTGTAGCTCTCTTGAGCCTGAGTCCAAGACTTGGAGTGGACTTGGCCAAAAGCATGTTTTGAATAGGACGTGGTCAGAGAGCACTAAAGGCAAGTGGGAGAAGGGTAGGTTGCAAGAGAGATCTCTCTCTAATCCCACAGACATCACACAGGTCTGTGGAAGTGGCATAAATGTTCTATCCAAGTGGTTGGCATTGCAGGATGGGAGTAACCAAAACCCAGTCATGGTAACCCTGCACTCTCTGGAGGTAAAGCTCTACCTGCTTCCTTCCACTTGTCAGAAAAACACCCAACCCTAACAACCGCACAAACAAACCAAACCAAACCAAATTCTCCCCCACCCCCATCATCTATTAGTTATTTGGACAAGCATTTTAAAATTTTAAAGGAGTTTAGAATAATTTCTGGTTCTGTTGCTGCTGTTATCTTTGTCCATCTTACCCTCCTGTAGGCTGATTTTTTTTCATGTAAAACTTGTACGTTATTAGCAACAGGATTACAGGTTTTACTTGTAAGCTTCCTGGAGCATGGGTAATGTCTCTTTTTTTCTATCAATCCCCCGTTGCATATAGAGGAAGCACAAGCAATTCAAAAAATGTTAAATTACAGTCAGATTTATGTAAATACTTGCTACAGGGCAGTATTTTTTGTGTAAAATTCTTGGTCTGGCCACTGATGGAATGTTCTTTTTCTCAGTGAGCAAGCTAGTATCAGCTTGGTTAAATGTGGTAGTTATGTTAAAAGGTACCAGCAAACTGTATGTAGGTTTAGGCTGTACAAGTTTACAATAAATCATTGGAGCTGAAAGACAGTTCCAAGAGCCTTCTGAAATCTTAACCTGAATGGCAGTAAGCTTCTGAACTTGAAACTTGTTTGGGACTTTCTGATTGTAAAAGGTACTTTTTTATTTTAAGCCCAGTGGAAAACAACTTGAGTCATAGCAGTATCTTGTTATATAAAAGAAGGAAAAATAGATATTTTAGGCAAAACCAAGTAGGGATCCTGCTGCATCAGACATTATGGATGGGGTTGCAATTTTCCACAAAGTTACCATTGTCTGCATTATTGAAAATGGTTTTCCTGTTTTTTGTTCTCTCTGTTCTGTGGTCAGATGCAGTGCTTGCTTCTGTGGCATAGTTTTGGGAAAGTAGGAAAGGTGGTCACTTTGGCAGGCTTGTAGAAATACCTCTTCTAAAGACAGTGGCTTTCTGGCAGCCTGAATACAGGATTGCCTGTCAGTAACTGAGCTGGTACTCTAGCAGGACCTGCAAAGTTAGTGGTGTAGGCTTTTGGGATGAACACCTGTCTCCAAGGCAAAATTTTCAGTGTCTCCAACAGGGAAAGCATTTCACTGGCAGAAAACATCCAGATTTCGCCTAATAGTAGAAAATTGTAATTAAAATTAGGAGCATAGCTTACACTGTTGAGAGAGCTTGGCTTGACCTGAGCCTTCCTGAAGGGAGTAGGGAAATACTTGAGGCAGGTTGGAGAATGTGTTAGTTCCACAGCTATTAAAAATATTCCTGGCAATAGACCTACATTTGATTCAGCACTTGCTTTATTCTGTGCTCTTCTGGTTAGGGACTAAAGAATTTTCACTGTGTTACTATGGCCACATGTGCTTGTTTGGTACACAGCAGGTGAACTTTTCAGATGAGGAAGAGGGTGATAATGCTTTTCTCTTGTGCTGATGCAATACTGACTGTTTCCTTTAGCAAAGCAAATATCTCACTGAGGTGTGCAGACCAAAATACCTGAGGTGTTCCACAGAATGTTTTTTCCATGCAGGAAACACCATCAGGAAAGTGGTTTTGCACAGGGAGCCTTCTTCGAAGTCATGCTTGGTCATCTCCATGGCCTCCAGGAGCTGCCACAACAAGGCTGTCCCACTTTGAGGTTGGTAATGATTCTTAATGGTGAAGATCTAGTTGTTTCACAAACCAGTAAATCCTCAGTCCTCAGCTCTGGAAACATCCATTACTGGGGAGGTCTTCCCCTCTGAGAACTACTCCTACTGCAGCTCTTTCCCTCTTGAATGTAACAATGGCCTTGAGCAGCAATAAATCTGTGCTGAGAAAACTCAGCATGCTTGTCAGCACAAGAGAGCATAGCAGAGAAAGGAAATTATGAAACCACAGCCTTTGGTGCTCAATGTCTGTCTATGCTGGTAAGAGAAAGGATGTGAGGCCATCTGAAGGGGTGTGAGGCTCCTTTATTTCTCATGGTCTCTCTGGCAGCTGGTGATCACCTAGGTTAACAAGTTTCAGGAATTGACTATGAGTCTTCCTGGCTGCCTATGATTTGAATGATATTGAAGTCTTTTTTCTCATGGCTTTTTACAGTAGATGGGCATAGTCATTTCAATAGAAATGAATTTTTTTTCTTCTAATTGACTTCTCTTTTTTTATAAGCTCTGATTTGTTCCTATTTAGGTAGTAAAACCCCCATTTTACTGAGAAGTACACACGATGTAGTGTGCTTTGCTCTGTTGCCTGCCTGGGTTATAAATAATGCAGCAAGTTTCTCTTTCCAATAGTACTGCTATGTGGTGGTCTTGTGATGAGGTGTGTGGCATTGTGAAAGCTGAAATGGAGCAGAGAAGATCCCTCCTCTCCAGCGATGTTTGGAGTTTAGGTTGGACTTGATGATCTCAAAGGTCTTTTCTAACCTAGTTCATTTTGTGATTCTGTGACTCTGAGTCCAAGGAGTGAGGAGTCAAAGGTTGTGGCTGTTCTCTCTCGCAGCTGTTCTGGGCAGCAGGGAACTGACACCCTTCTTTAGCTGTGGCCCTAGGAACACTTCCCTGTTGCTGTAGCCTTAACCCACCCAGCCAGGGCTTTGTGGATCAGAGGAAGCGTGGTGCCAGAGGTAGGGCAGAGGAGGCTGTGTGCTGCCCCTTTATCCTGTGATTGCCTGGGCACTGCTTTACACAGCAGCAGGACATTCCAGTTCCCAAAGGCTTTCCAGGAGTCTGGGTGTGATGTAAAGGCGTAACCGCCCCTTGGAAAAAGTGACGGTGAGGCTTGCAGCAGGCAGCACTCTTTGGATTAAACAGGATACCACTACACAGGGTTTGGCCACCCTGCTTACTCCCACAATGTATGCAGGTAGTGGGATTTCTGACTGGGAAAGGTTAACCCTGCCCTGGTGTGTTGCCTTGTGACAGTGGCAGAGGTTCTCAGCAGGGGACCCCAGTTGTCCCTCGGGGCAGAGGGCACTGCACATGCAAGAGCTGTCTGAAGCATCCTAAAGGTCCCAGAGGTTAACCCCTCCTGGAGTCTCCAACCCTTCTTGCTGCCTAAAATTGGATTGGGGATGTATTTCTTTGCAGCGAGGTAAGGAAAAATCAGAGGAAAACCTCAGGTTTCCATGAAGAAGGGCCTGTCAGAGTTTGCTGTGGACAGGCTGAGTGTCTCTGAAGCAGCCTTTCAATTGAGGCACCAGCAGGCTGGAGGGGGTTGTTTGGGCTTTGGTAGTTCATTCCCAGAGTAGATTCCTTCAGACATGGAAGTGTTTGAATGAGGCTTTGCAATATCAGGTGCTAAGCAAAATGCTGATTTTTTTTAAAGAACTTTTCTCCACATTTCCCTGGAGGTTGTGAATTGGCCAGATGCATGGAAATGAGGCGATGCTACCTTGGTACAGCAACCCTGATGGAAAACTTTTCACTTGACCCAGAATTCATATGCTGTGTTGTCATTGTCCAGTGTTCTGCATCCCTGCCAGAGTGAGCTTGACTAATCTTTGCCTGTGACTCAGAACAGAGATGTGTTGGGAACTTTTTTTTTTTTTTTTTTTTTTTGAAAAATGAAGTGAAAGTTTACCAAGCTATGGTTATATGAGAGCTTGGCCAGCCAAATGAGGAAGTAAAACCTTCCTATAAAATACGTTCTGCCCACTGCACTTATTTGCTCTCAGTTGACATCAGCCTTACCTCTAAATAAGAGCTGGTGACTTCCTTGTGAGCCTGGTACTGCTCTGAATCCAGCTTCTGGCTGGAGGATGGTGGGACAACACTGCTGGGCCACAGAAAGAACAGCTGCCAGGTAAGGTGCAGAGCAAGAGGGGTTACCTGTGAGCACAGCTGGCTCCCTGGGAAGTCTGGCTTTATTATTTTTAGCAAACAGAGCAGGGAAGATGGGGAAGAAAGAAGCAAATCTTTTCTTAGTCAAGACAACAAATGACTGGTGTTGTTATGAAGAGTTTATGTGCATCTCTCGTTTGTGAAAATAAAAATTCTTGTTTTCTGAAGGTAGAGCAGCCCGTCTGCTTTTGGGGAAACACCACATGGCAGGGCTCAAATGGGCTGTCAGTCTTAGGGGGTTTGCAGTGTTATTCTCAGGGGTGAAGTGGTCCAGCCCTGAGGTGTGAGGTGGCAGGGAGCTGCAGCTGTGCTCCTTGTGCTGCTCAGCATACACATGAGCTTTGGAGAAGGCCTAAACCTGCTCTGCCTTGAGCATGCCAGGTCTGTGTGGGGCTGTGTCCCCTCTGCCTCTGCTTGGGCAGAGCAGGCCTTTGGGGGGCTTTGAGGAGCCCTAGCTCCCTCTGAGCCAAACTGGTCCTTATTGTGGTTCTGTGGCCTGAGGCTGCTGCAGGTGCTGCTCTGACTGGTCAGAAGAGGAGCAAACACCTGGAGGAAGGATGAGGAAAACTTATTCTTTGAAGTCATTCAAGATGTAGTAGTTACCACCACCTCTTTGGAAAAGTATTCTCAATTGCAATTTTCTAGTCTTAAAAATCTGTCAAAATATACCAAAGGCTGAAAACCATAAGAGGTCTTTTGAGTTTTTGGTCAAAAGTACTCATTGAAATATTAACAAAAGTACTTATTGAAACAGAATTTTGGAAACCTGAGTGAAGCCTTTTCTACTGTGTATGTGTGTGTATCTATAAGAGGAGTCAAAACACCACAGAGTGCTTTTTAAGCTAGAACATAGGATGGGCACACCATTATCTGTGAGTAAATTATTCTATTAAATGAGAAGGCTTTGGCTTTCAGTAGAGTGAAAACAAGAACAGCTTCCAGTGAGATCAGCTGAGATGAAGGGAGGAAAGTGGCAGGAGGAAATCTAAGCAGTTTGCAAATGAAGGTCATAAAGTTTATAAATGGAATTTCACAACCTGTTTGTGATAGCAAAAGCTGGACTCTGTGATACACAATTTCTCCTCTTGTCATGTTTTTTGTGCTGGTTGTAAGCAGCCAGCTGACCTGCTGGACTTGGGCACACTCCTGACTGTTTACTAATGTGTAAGCCAGGGATTTTATTGCCCTTTAATTCCCCCTTGAGGAGGGTGACCTCAGTGTTTTCTGTGACCAAGGCTTCCATCTCAGTTTTTCCAAATTGTTCTCTCTGCGGTGAAAAGCCTGCAGTGACTCCCTCACCCGTTTTTAATGTTTGGCCACACTGCAGCAGAAATGCAGTGGTTAACTTTGCAGAATTACCATATTGCTGGTAATGGCTGAGACTGCATCACATCAGCCCCAGGCAGCCACCCAGAGCTCGGCTGGATGCTGAGCTCCATTCCCAGGCTGACCAAGCCAAGGGGATTCATTGCTTGCACAGGAGGACCAAGCCTTGCAAAAAGAAGCAAAGGATGCAGACATGGACTGTGGGCTTGGTGGTGCCTGGGACGGAGTTGGAAAAGTGTTGTGGTGAACAGCTTTCATGCAGGACCTGCTCAGGGGTGCTGGAGGCTGCGAGGTGGATGTGGCCTCTGCCCCCTCTGAAGCTGGAAAGATCTCTGGTAAAATTCTGAAGGATTGAATCGAACCTAATTTCAAATGAAATCCAGGACAAAAGTCCATGCAACACAATGCGATGCTCAGGTGGGAAATTGTTCAGATAGTAGAAGAAAAGGAGGGGGAAGAAAAAAAAAAATGAAAAAGCATCAGAGAAGACAGAAATACAGGTTTGAAAATAATAGTAATGGCTACTAAAATATGTGGTAAATATTTTCTTTTTAACCTGAAGGCAGACACTAAGAAAAGTTTTTAAATAACAATAATTTGTTTTTAAAAATAAAGGCATTTTTAAAAAAATCATCTAGTACACTTTAAGTATTTGGAGCCACTGATCGCACACCTGGAAGCACTTTTTACTGTGATACAGGCCCAGATGTGACTGCTTCTGCTTTATTTGGTTACATCGATGTATTTCAGCTGAGACAGTAGCTGTTTGAAAGATGAGAAAACATTTCAATAATGAAAAAGCTGGCAAATACATTTTCATGTTTAGCCAGTGAATTAAAAACAAGGATTAGATGTAAAAATTGCTACAGAGTGCACTGTGAGGAAAACAGACCCTGACTAAAACAAGCAATGCTTTAGTTTAGGTGGAAGAATACACGTTTTCCCCTCGCAGTTATGACATATTTAAGGTATGTTTTGTTTTATTGATGCTGTTTGTCATTTTTAACTGAGTGCCAGATTTCTCCCACAGGATACCTGAAATTTGTAAAGCTACATAACAAAGTAAAGATCAAAGTTTCGTGAGGTGAAATTATAGCTAATTATCATGTTTTCCTGCTGAACTAATCAGTTTTAAATTAATTGAACCCAGTGTGGATTTCTTCCCCAGAATCTGAGCGGGCTCTTACACCTTGGGGAGGAGCTTCACTCTGAATCCTCTTCCAGCTGCTTGTTTCCAGAACCTCAGCACCTTCTTCTGCAAAGTTTCAGCTTCTGGCTCTGGGGTGGCCCACTGCTGGGCAGGGAGTGGCTGGTGGGCTGGGGAGGGGAGCTGGTGGGTGGGATGTGCTTCTGGCTCTGGGCTCACACAAAGGTGGTGGTTTGGTCACTTAATTCTCATCTGACTGCAGTCAGCAAAGGGAAGAGGGCCACTCTTACATCCCTCACGTGGGTAGAAGAACCAGCCACAGCTTTAAACCAGGTAGCACCAATAACTGCAGTGGTGTGGCAAGAGATGCTGCAGTGCAAGCAAGCCAGCAGTGACTGAAGGTGTTTGGCTTGACGGATGAGTGGTGCCCGTGTATGTTCTGTGTCACTCTTGCTGGGCTTAGGCAGCTCTGGATACCCCTGGCTGTGCTGCACATCACCTTCATTCACTGGGTAGACCAGAAATTTACATGGTGCAGTTCTGGAGAATATGAAGTAGATTTTTGCTGCTTTTGCACACTCATTTCTGAATTACCTTGACAATAAATGTAAGTGAAATTGAAACTGCTTTCTGGATCCCCTGCTTCAGAGCACCGTCCCAACAGCTTTCAAAAAAACAAGCTGCTTCTCTGAAAAAAAAGCCCTCACTGAAATAGCAAGTAACAGGAAAATAGTAGTCAGGCATCATTAGAACTGATGACTGACAGAATTTCAGGATTTATATCTGTGTACACACAGACAGACACATAGTAGGAAAGATAAAACTATAAACAAAAATCAGTTTCCAGATCCTCTGCAAACAGCATGTTTCCTTAAATCACTGGATGAAATTTGCTGTACTTGTTAAGTTGCTATGGCATCTGAGCCCACCCAGTAAAATCTGACAGATACTTATCTCGGGCTGAGAAACCACAGAGCAAATTGAAAATCCCCTTTGTGTCATTTCCTGTGAGATAAGTCTGAAGAACCGACTCACGCATGCAGCCTGTCTGCGTACAGGCAGCCTGGCACATCTCACCAAGTAAGGTGACACCTGTCTGACATAATGTTTGGAGAGTGACAAACATTGCACGGGACACTCTGGTGCTTTTATAACTAAGAGCAGACCAGAGAAATGCTTTAATGCTGAGAGAAGACTGGAGTCTCTTCAGAGAGAGGGCAGCTCACCTGCTGGTCTCTGCTGTGCACTAGGCAAAGAACTGAGATGACTGCATGTTCTTCCTTAATGCATGTGATTTGTTGTTGCTGATCTTTCCCTGCCTGAAGCTGATGCCTGTGGGACACAGCTGGGAAGACAAGATCATCAGGTTTAAAGGAACATAAATGCCTGCTGAAATGGCACTGGCCAGTTCAATTTCTAGCAAAGCGGCACCACCACACTCCAGAAAAGTGTCTGCAGCAGGGGTGGAAGCGCACCAGAGCAAGATGGATTTTTTCTGCAAGCTGGGCTATGGTAAGCAGGACATCTGCAAAGTGCTGGAGAACCTGGGCCAGGAAGCCCTGGAGGATGATGTGCTGAAAGAGCTGATTCGGATGGGGAGCAAACCTCAGGCTCTGGAGACCCAGGCTCAGCCTTGCCAGCTAAAGCTGATTGCCCGTGGATCGTGTAGCACCACACCAGGGCTGGAGTGGCTTGGAGAAGATGGAAGTGATTCTTCCAGTTCCTTGAGGCCCATTGTGATCGATGGCAGCAATGTTGCAATGAGGTAAGCTCCCTTTCCTGAAAGGCATCTCTCTTCCTCTGAAGCCTTTGAATTTTAAAACTGATGGCTTGAGGTGTGTTTCTCCTTCAGGTGAGAGGTGCATTGAAACATTTAGTGTATGAACAATTGCTTATTCCTGTTCTTTGGCTGAGGCACAGCTTTTAAGGACCTGCTGTCTTCATGCCCATGAATATGCACATCACATGCAATTACTGGCTCACTCTGCATTCTGACCTTTTGTAAGGCAACCTCTGTCCACTGTTCATGGCAGCGTCTCTCCCTTTGAGCTCATTGTTAAATTACAACCCCTTTTCAAATGGGCACCTAAGATTTCTAAACCTGAGATGTTTCCAGAGAAAATCTGATGAACAGATAGACAGACCAACACCCAACGAATCTAAGGAAAGGGGAAATAAAGTCAGGTGGCTGTGGTTTCTAACAATATCAGAGTGGTACCATTTTGACTTGCAAGTAAACTGCAAAAATGTGTCCAGCTTGTATAATTTTTGTTGGGTTTTGGTTTGGCTTCTGTTTTAGGGAAATATCAGGGAATTGATAGTTAAATTTTAATGAATAGATTCATTTCCTCCTTAGTCATTCTGTTTCTGGGAAATGTCACATCAACCCATGCTGGCCAGTTACACTTCCTGAGCAGTGCCCTGGCATCTTACAGATGTGGGGCCTGGCATGTCCCTGTGGATGGGATGTCCAAGACAGCAGTGGGTTGGTCTCTGTTTATCCAAGCAATATGGAGCCAAGAGTTCAGGATGCACTGGCTGTCCATCTGTTTTGTCTGTTAACTTCCCTGTCCACTCAGCAGGGCCAAGCCCATCCCTGCAGGCTGGGACAGGGTGAAGGAAGGCTTCCTCCTTCTGTTAGCTGTCTTGTGAGATGAGATGAGACCATGTCCCCTCACGTTAGAGAGAAAAGTGCCCAAGCACATCCAGAGCAACTGGAGACTAAGCAAATTATGCCATCTTGTGGGTGAAGGGAGAAATCCCAGCCAAAACCAAGAGGTTCCCTGCTCAAAGCTTCTCAGGGAGAGTGGGAAATACACAGCAGAGCCAACTTGTTGGCCTTGTCTGGGCCATGAGCTTGATAGCCAGGTGTTAGGATCTCCTGCCCTGCTTTGCCTCTTTGCCCAAGCCCTTCCTCAGGGTGTTTTTCTTGTCTCTGCAAAAGAGCTGAACACCCACTCAGGCAGTGTGGCTGAGCTGCTCACCCACCCTTTCATTGTGTTGGGGTCAATATTATCCATGACGAGCTGTGGGCTCTGTTCTCAGCTCTCCTGGCTCAGCAGCTTTAAGTTCCAGAAAGGCAAAGGTTTTACAGCTCTTCTCAGACATCCCAACCTCTGTCTTGATAACAACTCCGTGGATGGTGGAGGAGATCATTGAGCTTGTCAGTTCAGTGTGTACTGAGAGGGCGCAGCCTGGAAGGAGCTCCTCTCCACTCCTGATGCCTTTCAGAGTGGTGCTGAATGGCATTTGCTTTGGCTGATGGGGTAGGCCTGGTCAGTGCTTTCAGCATCCTTGCTTTAATTTTTCTGGTTTGCTGCTGTCGGACAGAGAATGGCTGTTCACAGATGTCAGGGGAAAGGGATGTTTTGATGCTGGGGAAAACTCCATCATCATCAATATCAGCAACCATAAAAGTGCAGCAGAAGCAGCAGTTTAGGAATGACACAATCAAGAAGTTAGAGCTTCAAGTGACAATTGTCTGTGTGGAGAAAAATATCTCAAGCATTTATATTTATATCATAGGGTTGCTGTTTCTGGAGCATTTTGGAATCAGCACTGAGGGCCCACTGTAGAGTTCAGGGTTTGGAAAAGGATATGTATGCCCCAGGGTAATAAAGCAACTGACTCAGCAGGCTCCAACCATCAATCAGCCTACCCAGAAGGCTGAATGGAAAATAACCTTGCCTTCAGCCAGTCTCACTCCTCAAACATCTCAGTACACTTTGTGTTTCCATCAGATGTAATGAGAAATTTCGCCGTTTGCCAGCCTATCCATGGGAAGTTTGGCAAGGCTGATGGGAGAAAACAATGGAATTGTGTTAATAGGAAAAGGGAAGTGTCATTACCATATTCTCTGCACACCGAAGAGGCTGCTATCTCCTCTAGGGCTTGCAGTTACACCTAGCTTTAAAGCTGCAGTAGCTACAGAGGCCTATTCCTAGGCCTTTCTAACAAAGCTTTGGCCGATGCTGTGTCATGACCAGGTGGACATGGGGCCATTTGCAGTTTTCAAAAGAAGTTGGTTTTCCTAAACTTCTTCTCAAAGGAGTTGGAATGGCACAATTTAAAAAGGACTTGCTGCATTCTAATGATGGATAACTGCTGGAGTCACAAAGATGCCAAATTGCTGCTTCATTTTGTGAGAGATGGGCCCTGCTGGCCTGTGACCCAAGTGCAGTGTGCCCTGCTGCTGGCAGGAGGGAGAGAGGAGACTGAGTTATGACAGATCATGGCTGGGTTATGATCCACGGACTCCGGGGTTGCGCGGGAAAGGTGACTGAGAGGAGCCAGTCTGTGCCCCACGGGGAGGATGGAAAGCTCTGAGGGCCCTGCTCCATTGCACAGCAGTCACTGGTGCTCAGTGGGGACGTGCAGCCCCTGACACATGTACAGACTCGTGCACATGGCCCCCAGGGCTGGCTGTAGCCGAGTAGCAGCAGCTGGATTAGGTGATAATGCTGAGGAGCAGTTCCAGGTGCCTCATCTTCTTTGTTCCACTCAGCCTTTTGGCTGACCCACTTGTGCTTGAGTGTTTTACTTTCTGCACTGGGGTGCACCTAGAACTGCCTTCCTGGAGCTCACAGGATTGTATATACATGTACTCAATATTTTAAAAAGCTGTTGCTGAACTTTGTTCGAGTTGTGGCATCAAAGATGTGCCTGGACCGCCTTTTAAAGGCAGTTATCTGAAAAAGTCACCCAAACTTCCAATACAACAGTCCAGGTGATGTTAGGAATACCCTGGGAAGATTCTATCCTTTAAAACCAAACAAAACATCTGTTCTAAAATGGAGATTAGCTATGTCAAGCACTTCAGACCATTTATTATTGCTAAGGGTTTTAAATGACTTCCTCTTGCCTCGGTAGCTCTTAGCAGGCAACCAGGTTTCTTTCTACAAATTGTTCTGGTTTTCATCTGTGGTCACCATTTTGGGACAGAGACTTGTTGGGTGTAAAATGGAGCTTTGGTTATGAGGCTGGTGTAGACAGATCCCAGAGATGAATCCATGGGAGGTGGTGGTGGGAGGCTCCTCCAAGACCCCAGGCTGGTCTGTCTGTGCTGGTGAGGGCAGCAGCCAGGAGAGTCACCCTCAAGAGCTTTCTGCAGAGGTGGAAGCCTGGGCAAGACTGGCAATGTTATGCACAAAGGTCAAAGTACAAGGATGAGCACTCCATTCTGTAGACACTGTGAAGGCATTTATCCATTTTAGGATGTTGTGTACAGTTCATTTTAGTTTCCTTGTAGATAACAAGCTACCTTCCTTTACACACACACTGCACTGTAGTCAAATTTTAGATAAGTTAATGCCAAGCAGTAGGAACTTTCAGGGAAAGTGAGACATTCACCTCTAGTTGTTTTCCTTGAGGTTATTTTCTGTTTTGTGCTGCATATTGAATTCTTCAGAACCCACCTTGCTGGCACTTCTAGAACACTTGTCTTAGGGCTTTCCTACCTCTCTGTGCAATGAAGAAAATGTCCATCAACTAGAGCAAGACAAAAGTGGGCCTCATGTGCCTGTGGCCATCTCCACTGATGTCTTATCCCTTTTTTGGTTCTCTGTATTTCCTATCCTGCCTCTTACAGTTTTTATTACCCCATATTTTGTCTCATGTTTCCAAAAATGATCACCAGTGGAGTGCCCTGTGGTCACACCTGCAGGCACTTCAGCCATTGAAATCTCTAATGGCCCTCTTACCACAGAAGAAAATTCCCACATTTTGTTTTTCACAGGAGAGCCCCATGGGTTTCTGCTTGTGCAGGAAGAAACTCTCACTCCTCAAACCTTTTTCAGACAGGGCATGTGAAGGATTTGACAAAGCCTAAGATCTTGTTGGTGCTTTAGAACTTAAGTCCATCCAGATACAGATGGAAGGAATAGGCTTGTGTCACAGAAATGGGGGATAGGATACCTCTGGTTTTAAGTATCCAGACTGTTTCAGACAAATTTTTGGCTCTGCTGGAGGAGGTGTTTGGATCTGTCCCACCAGGACACCCTGCCAGGTTGTTTTCTTGGAAGCTGGTGAATGACACAAAAGCTGTTTATTTTGCCTTTTCATTACTGGCTCAGTTAAAGAGAACTCTAAGCTTCATGAAGGCTTTGCCTCATCATGCTCTCTCTTTTTTTATAGTCATGGAAACAAGGAGGTGTTCTCCTGCTGGGGGATCCAGCTGGCAGTGGATTGGTTTCGAGAGAGGGGACACACTTACATCAAGGTTTTTGTCCCACTCTGGAGAAAGGAACCCCCTCGACAAGACAGCCCCATTGCAGGTAGGTCACCATCCTGGGCATAATTTGGCAACCATTAGGTGCAGTTTGGAGACAGAGGGGGTGAAGAACTTGGTACAGCTTTTTTTCCCTGTAAAGACAAACACAGTGCAAGTTGTGTATCAGGCTTCCCTGTCTCAAATGAGTCATTAATTCATTGCCCCATTCAGTGCTCCTGGCAAGCAGCTGAAACTGCTTACAAGGCTTTGTTACACTGCTTTGAACCTTCTGCTTAACCAGCACAAGGTGCTGCCAAGCTGAGTTAAAGAAGGAGTTGGTCAGCTTGCAGTGGGTCTACAGAGCTTTTGAGGCCTGCCAGGAGACAGTGATGTTCATTGCTGCATGACTATTATCTGTGAGCCTGCCACCCAACACAGAGGGTGCACGGGTTCCCCTTCCAGGAGAAGAAAATGCATCAGCAGGAATCTGTGGAGGGGAGTGAGACTCAGTTTGTCTGCAAATGGATCAGCGAGGTTTGTGCCAGCTACTTGATGCCTGCAGGAGAGGCGGATCTGCCTTCCTGCAGAGAAGGAATGGCAAGAGGATAGAGTGTCCCCAACAGCAGCAAAAGAAGCTTATTTACATATTTTATCACACGTGCTTTATCTCTAGGTAAAGCTTTCATCAGGGCTGCTTATGAGCCTTCTGGTGTCTAGCCTGGTAAAAAGGGCACTGCAGGGACTCAGCATCAGACTCTGGTGTAGAATTCAAGGCATCCTTTTACAGATGAGACATAAAAATCAAAAAAGGGTGTCTCAAAATTTACAAGTTGATGTTTTTGTAAAAGACCTAATTTTCAAATTGCCAGATAACCCCCAGATACCACTGCATCTGAAAATTGCAGCATGAGTTTCCTAAAGTGCTGAAATATCTTTAGATTCCTGTATGTTTCTAGTAGATTATTGAGACCTGGTCATTATCAATTAATTAGTTCCTCTTTTTATTTTTTGTTTCTCTCATCGACTTCTGCCCATCCCCCCACCAGATCAGCACATTCTTGAGGAGCTGGAAAAGCAATCAGTCCTGGTCTACACCCCCTCTCGGAAGGTGAAAGGCAAGAGGGTGGTTTGCTACGATGATCGCTACATAGTGAAAGTTGCTTATGAGAAAGACGGAGTCATTGTTTCCAATGACCACTACCGGGATCTCCAAAACGAGAACCCCGAGTGGAAATGGTTTATCGAGCAGCGCCTACTCATGTACTCTTTTGTCAGTAACAGGTAAGAGATGGATGGTGTTATAGAATCCAGAATTTCAACATTATGGGCCAAGTCAGCTCCAGCATCAGAGTACCCCACCAGTAGCAGAATACATAAGCCTTTGTACGAAAGGAATTAACTGCAGCTTTTCTTACCTCATTTCTTGAGTTTCCTACTCCCTCAGCTTTGGTCTTAAAACGTCCCATGTCACTCTTCTATGAACTTTTCTACTTGAATGGCAGCATTAGTGACCAGCTTTGCTTCTCTGCAATCTGATTTGTGATGTTAAACCAAGGGTATCTTGGTTTAAGGTATTGTTTAATTTCTGTTTCCAGTAAGAAGCAGAATTAAATCCGTGACAGGAGACTGGCGGGCAGTGTTTTTAGTTCCCCTACATGACAAAATAGGACTTTCCCCTGCGTTTCTGCTGTCATAGTTTGCTAGAAGAGACAAGAAGCTGATCTCTCTGGCCTGTCACCATCCCTGCTGAGAGAAGGTTTCCATTCAGGCTCTTGCACCACACCTGCGAGGCTGAGCTGAGTGCTCCTCAGTCTGTTCATACTAACATCTCTTCTCTCCTGAGTTTCCTAATGGCTGTGGTGTCCAGGGGAAATGAGACATCCAATGTGCACAGACATGTTCTTACATCCGTGACTTTTTTTAATTTTCCAGGTTTATGCCTCCGGATGATCCATTAGGCCGGCATGGACCCACCTTGAGTAACTTCCTCAGCAAAAAGCCAGTGCTTCCTGAAAAGAAATGCCAGCCTTGCCCTTATGGTGGGTTTCTCCCCCTGCTGTGAACTGCCCCCTGCCTCCCAGCAGTGCTCTCCCTCAGCTGGGGACCCCGGCCACGTGCTGGCCTGCTTTGTGTGGTAGGGACTTGCGTTGGGCTTGCTCAAAGGTGGGGTGCTTCTTTTCCCCCTCCTGCTGAAGCAGCTCCAGCCTCAGCAAAGGCAGGGGATGTTTCTGGCCCCTCTGTCCTTGCCTGCACACAGCACCCACGGGCACCCTGGCTGTGCTGGCCATCCTGCCCACACACGTCTCACTTTGCGCGGGGGATTTGGCTGCAGCACTTGGGAATGGCCACCCAAACACTTTCCCTCTCTCCCCTCCCCACAGCCCCCTAGCAACGTGCAGGTTTCTCAGGTTGCATTTTTGAAAGCAACCTGTTGTAGCAGCAGACCTCCCAACCCACTGAATGCAGGAACTGAAACATGAATATCAGACACTTCCAAAATAGCACAGACTTCCTTTCACTGCTGCTTTGCCCTGCTATTAATATCAGCAATATTTGAATCGGGAGTCAACAGTTCTAAGTTTGAAAATAGTACTTCCCCTTTTTTCTGTGCTCATCACCCCCAGTGCTGGGGAGAAATGATGTGTGCATTAATGGCTGTTGGCGCTGGTGGCAACGTCCTCTCTGATGTTTTTATTTTTTCAGGTAAAAAATGCACCTATGGCAATAAATGCAAATTTTATCATCCTGAAAGACAACATCAAGCTCAGCTTTCAGTTGCTGATGAGCTCAGGGCCAAAACAAAGGTCCCGTTAGCCCTGGGGAAAGCGGAGGAGAGGCGTCGGTGCCCCCCGTACGCAGCCGGAGGAGAGCCCGCACCCTGCGATGCCTGCACAGAAACCCTGCGGGAAGCCAGAGGCTGCCCTGGGCCTTCCTGCTACCCGGGCAGGAGCCAGGGCGGCTGTTCTGAGCAGACATTCCGTGCCTGGGCCAGCAGCCCTGGCTCTGCCCCGGGGCTGGAGCAGCGCCTGCCCCAGCCGGAGCCGCTCCTGCGGGAGATGTCGGCAGTGTCCATCCGTGAGGGCACCGGCGGCTGCAGCTGCTCCCGGTGCCCCTCTCAGCGCAGGGGGGGCATGGCCAGCCCTGGCCAGGCCATGGCCAGGCACAGACTGCTCCCCCTCCCTCAGAGCCGGGGCCCCGCCGGCTCTCCCGGGTGCCCTGTCCCGCCAGGAGCGCTCCCGGCTGCGCAAGGCGGGCAGTGCCCGGAGCGCGGCTGGGCTCGGGAGCGCCCAGCGGGTCTCAGGAGCCACTGCCCCCCTCGTGGCGCTCAGCAGAGCCAGCCCCCCGCTTTGCTGCAGCCCGCGGCTCTGTACAGCGAGCAGCAGCCGCAGCAGCAGCACTGCTGCTGGCCCAGCCAGCCCTGCCCCGGAGATCCCAGCAGCGGAACGGGCTTGTTCCAGAAAGGCCACGCGTACCCCAGCGCCTCTTACAGGGACCACTGGCCCACCCCAGCGGCAAGGCCACCCTCTGGCCGGCAAATAAACATACACGGCGAGCTGTGCTCCCCTTATCCTTACAGTGTGATGAGCCAGGTCAGGACTTTGTACCCCAGTATCCAGGATAAGGGGCCTGGAGCACCTCCCCTGTGAAGACAGGGAAGTTGGGGCTGTTCAGCCTGGAGAAGAGAAAGTTGCATGGAGACCTCAAAGAATCCTTCCAGTATCTGAAGGGAGCCTACAAGGAAGCCAGAGAGGGACACTTATTCAGGAACTCTAGTGACAGGACACAGGGGGATGGCTTCAAACTGAGAGGGGGTAGGTTTAGATTAGATTTGAGGATGAAATTCTGAATTGTGTGGGTGGTGAGGCACTAGAACAGGTTGCTCAGAGCTGTTGCGGATGCCCCATCCCTGGAAGTGTTCAAGGCCCGGTTGGGTGGGGCTCTGAGCAATCTGGTCTAGTGAAAAGTGTCCCTGCCCATGGCAGCAGGGGTGTTGGAACTGGATGATCTCTTTGGTCCCTTCCAACTGAAACAATTCTGTGATTCTATGGTATTGCCTGCTGGGCTTCAATGATTCAAAGGCACAGGAGCTTGTGAAACCTCTGGAGCAAACCATTCCAAATAAGCACAAATCCTAGGGCAAGAAGATGCTATTCTGATGCTTAACTAAGTGTTTTTAGAGGGCGTTATGGCAAGGATTTCAGCTGATCCAGGAATACGAGCATCAAGTCAAGCCAAAAGCTGTCATCCACGGCAGTGGGATTGCATTCCACCTCCCCTGAAAGAGAACAGGAGGGCTCAGGGTTTCTGGGCTGTTGGCATTTGAACCTCACTGGTGACTGGTGGCACAGATTTTCATTAGTGCCCCGAAGCCCTAGATGCATTTTTAGAGTCCTAACCTATTGTTCACCTTCCATAAAAGTACCGTGCTCCCCACGAAAGGGCTCTCCCATGGCCTGCCTGTCACTCCTTGCCCAGCCAGCACAGAAGGTGATTTGGCCTGTTCCCCTAGCACAGAGCTGTGCTCTCTGCTCGAGGGCAGCTTTGGGTCCCTGTCTTTACCTGTTTCAAGCCCAGCCTGCTGTCAGTGAGCTTTCACAGCTGCAGCTCGTGCTTCTAAAGCAATGCTGAGAACACACAGGTACATTTCCCAGAAAACGGACACACACAGCATAAATCAAATCAGGGAAGTTATCTTTGATGTAAGTCCTTTATGGCCTGAGGGCTTGGGGTTGGTAATTGAAAAAATACAGAAGTCCAGATGATGCTAAAGAGAAAAAAAAAAAAAGGCTTGAAAGTGTCTCCTGCATCGCACAAGGAATCTATTGTTGACTTAACCCTTAATTACCAAATGTGGCCCCATAATGCAATTATACATTAAACTATGTTCTGTTAGGACATATTTGATTATCAGTAAGCTGTAAAGCTGCTAATCTCTGCAGTATTCCACTGAATGCTTCAGGTTATAATTCAAATAGTAAAGTTGATCCTGAAGGTTTTTGGCATTATACCAAAGTATAAGTATGTCAGTATGACATGTTTTAAAAATGCTTTAACACATTATAAAATGTTCATCTATAACACTTTGTTCTCAATAATGTCTTCTTTATTTTCTAGGTTTTACTTAGGTGGCAGGGTTTTTTTTGTTGTTTCTTTGTTTAGTTTTTAGTTTTGTTCACATTTTTCTCCCAATCCTCCTAGAACTGATGCTTCAGCATTCAGGTGGGATTTTTCAAGCTCTCTGACCCTGCAGAATCTCATTTCTCTGAAGTGCAGTGTTGTTAGTTCCAGGCAGGAATTAAACATGATCCTCAATGAGAAGTTGGAATTTTGTTGCATTCACAAATGTAGCAGTAATTTACCCTTAGTGACATTATCACATGATGCATTTTTTTGAAAGCAGTGATAGTTTCACCTGTTTCCCTTCGGGAACCATGATAAACTTTTTTTTTTTTTTTTTTTTTTTTTTTTTGTGATAGTGTTTGAAGAATCTGCAGAAAACAAATAAAATGTATCTGTTCAATTTCTTGTGCCCCTATGGCTGGCTCCAAGAAAAAGCAATTTGGATTTTGGATTATGGCTTACATTCATAGAATATGAGAGTTTTTTCCATATGTCTCCATGGATTGTCAGAATGACTTATAAATTTATCCACTACATATTACGTAAGGATTAGAAGTTGTCTTAAAACAAAACTATGAAAAAAAACTCTCTGTGATATGCCTCAAATAATACTGGAGACAAGGTGTGATGCTGAGTGGAAAAAATCACCTTCCACCCACTCAAACAAAGCAAGTCCCAAGTTCCCAGCATTCAGAAAACACACACACAGCAATGGAGCAGGATGTAACTGTACATGTCAACATTAATTTTCGTGTCTAGCATGCACATTACATATTTCAATACGCAAAGCATTTAAAAATCCATAGGAAAATTGGCACACTGCCTTTATATGGTGCCCTAGGCTTGCTGGAGATGTGCATAAGCTTTTCTCCTTTTCCTGTGAGGATGCACAGGAATATATGGTGGTTGTTCAAAAACCTCTCAATGTTTAATTTCATTTTTTTTTCTTTTAATTTCTGTCATATTTACTGAGGAATCTTTTTGTAAAATACATAGAATGTGCATTCTGCTGAGAAAGTGTCTGAGAAAATAAATCAGACTTTGGTGCTAAACAGAACTTGATTTCTCTTGGCTCTTGTGCTCGCCAGAGGGTTTTTTCTCATGGGGATTTTGCTGGAAGGGCAGCTCAGCAGCAGCGCTGTGTCACAGCCTGAGAGGAGCTGTGCTGCTGGCCAGGAGCCCGCAGAGAGCAGAGACTGTTCCCTGCTCCACCACAGCGCAAGCACACGGGGCTCCGCAGCTCCTGCTGCAGGGCCTTTGGCACTTTCCAAAGCAGGGGTTGCTATTTGCCTTTGTCCGCCCCTGGAGCAAGGGAGAGGGCGGCGAACAGAAAGGAGGAGGCAGCTCTTGGACAGAGCGGGAAGAGGCTGTTGCTATTTGGCGTCTCTGCTGAGATGCATTTGAGGCCAGCTCTCGCTGCCAAGTTGCAAATGAACCCATAAATCTTAACAGGCTCAGAAAGCCCTTGATGTTCTTTGCTTTTTGGTTGTCAAGACTCTTTTAGAAGAAGCTGGAAGCACTGAGAGCGATCTTCCAGGAGATGGGCTGCTTTCCCAAGGGAGATTTACAGAGTCGCCAAGTTCATTTTAAGAGAAAAAAAAATTAAAAAGAAATGAAAATAAAAGGAAAGCAGTCAGAAAACAACCCCTCTTCCTTTCTTTTACACTCAGCCCTTCCCAAAAAGGCAGAAAGCCAGAGACACCCTCCCTTGCAAGGGGCTAGGGAAACTATACACAAATATTTCACTGAAAAGTCTTGGGTCACCCCTGCAAGAGCTCCTCAGCATAAGAAGGAGGAAAGAGAGAGCTCTTTGCAGTCCTGGGCACCTCACAGCACCTCCCACCACCTCTTCTAAAACACAGAAATCTCTCCTTCGCAGAATATGGATGACAAGCCTACTGATGTGGTGAGCTGAGGTACGATAAGAATTAATGCCATAAAACAGTCTGTAAAGTAGATAATCTTGCTGGGTATCAAACACTTGTGTTTGCCAGTTATTCTGAGAAGTTTTGATAATATTTTAACTCAGTTCCCACAAGTGCTGGCACAATTCATAAGCAAACATTTGAACTAATCAGAAAAACTAAATAAAACACGACTTTTCTCCTTCTTAAAAAATGTTGGACGGCTAGGGAAGAAAAAGGCCTGTACTTCACCAAGCATGACAGACCTCTGCACTCACTCATGTTTACACGAGACTGCTGTAGGATCTATCTCCCCTGCACTGGTGGGACTGGGATGCTTTGAACTCTTGAGAAGAGTTTAATGTTACAGCACCATTAGCATTATAAAGGAAGTGCTATGACTTGCAATTGATAGCAAAGGGATTTTTAAAACAGTATTTTAGCCACATCCCTTCTCCGCCCCCAGCTGGGCTGGCTGCCTTGGAGCGTCGCAGCAGGCTCAGAGGAACCCTCCAGCGGGCTGTGCTGACCCGGCACAGGCGAGCCAAGGGGACACGCAGAGCAAGGTGGAGCAGAGCAAGGTGGAGCGAACGCAGCCACCGGCGGGACAGCACAGGCGGGGCCAGAGCCAGAGCCTGCGGGGCCGGCAGGAAAAGGGGTGGTGTGCGTGAATGGTGGCAGCAGGATTGCTCACCCTAACCACACTGCCCGCTCCTCCTCTTTCCTTCAGTCAAACTGTTTCCTCGTCTTCCCTTTCTTCTCCCACCCTTGCTGGGATCAGGATTTCCATCGCACCCACAGTTCCCTGGTTTGGGCTTTGAAGGGAATTACTAACATTGCTGGTTCCATGTAGAAGACAAATGGGCATCAGCACACTTGATGGCAGAAGAAAAAGATAAACTAGGAGAAGGCATAAAAAAATGCCACACTGGACAAACAAGTGGATTTTCTTAAGAAAAGAACAGAAAGAAATTAAATACAATTAATGAATAGTAGACCTTGAAGCAGCAAATACTGAATGTCACATATGGTAGGACGAACCTTGGAAAGGAGCTGCTGCAAAGTAAGACTGGAAAAGGTGTCTGCCACCCATCTGCACACTTGCAAGACTGAGCAAAGCAGCCCCAGCTCTCCTGTGGCTCTCAGCTTGCTGAATTTAGAATCTGTAATTTAATATCTGCAGAGGCTCCAAACAACTGAGAAAAGTGCTAAATAAGAAGCAGCATCAGCTGTAGTAACCAAATGAGCTACAACTCTGAACACAAAGTCAAGTCAAAGATAACTTCATTGTCTGGTGATTTCGTTTCTAGTTTGGAATTCATTTTACTACAGGAATTAAAGTTCTCCAGGCACGGTCAAGAGGAGAACTGTGCAGAGACCTGAGCTGCCTACGAGCACTAAAGAACAACCAAGGCTTGCCAAGGGGGGCAACAGGAGAAGCCCAGAGGAATGTGATGGTTTTTACTGCTTGAAATGGCAAATGGCAAAATGCACTTTGTAAATAAACCCACATTCTCCAGCAACAGGGAAATCGAAATCCTAAGAAGTGCCATGATGTCCTGGCAAAGGTTGCAGTCCATCCCCCCACTGCTCCAAAAGTGTGCTGAGGAAAATTTAGCAGGGAAGTAGACTATGATTTGTTGTTGCCAAAATATACACAGCCATTGGCAGACAATTATAAGTGTTACTCAAAACCATCATCAGAATGAGAAATACTGAGTTTTCCCCACAGGAGGTCCTGCTAGGAAGAGGCTGAAGTGAATACAGAAGCTTGTAAAAATCTTATTTCCAGCAGGGAGACATTCTCAGGGATCTTCAGCATCTGCATATCCTTTTGTTCATAACGTAATGTATGACATGTGGTGGATTTAAAGCCCTGGCTTCACTTAAATAAGCAGATGGAAGATCTTTAAATCTTTGGAGCATCTTCCCTAGGTTATATTTAAGCCTTGCAGAAGGTGAAAAAAGTGAATATCAGTTAAAACTGAAGTCAAATAAACGATATTATGGCCAAAAAAGGGCAGAGATTTCAATTCTTTACATCAGCAGAAAAGTAGAAAAAATAATCACCAGTGGTTATTTCCGTTCATCTTCTATGATATTGATAAGCAAGTGGGGATGGTATATGGGAGACACAGGTGTGGGTCAGCCTCTGCACTTTGATGTCCTCGTGTTTGAATTCGCTCACAGCCAAATGGAAGCCTCTGGGCAATGTCCCGCAATTGACACCCCCAAGGCGTTCCCCAATAACTTGTTTCTGAAGAACACGGTGGCCAAGCCCACCGCAAGGTGTCGATGTGGGAGCGCTACAGACGGGATGCGCTCCCGCCGGGCGCTCGGGGCAGCCGCGGCGCCGGGACCCTGCGGCTCCGGCCCGGCTCCGCTCCTCGGCCGGGGGCTCAGCCCGAGAGGCTCCCGCGGGCGGGAAGGAGCCGCGGCCCTGCGGGGAGGCTCCGTCACACCGGGGAACCCCTCCTGTGGCCCTGTGCCGCCCGAAACGCGCGGCGCTGGGACGCGCTCGCCCGCGCCCGCCCTCAGCCCACACGGCAGCTCGGGCGCACTCAGGGACTGCAGCAGCGTCGGGCTGCGGAGCAGGGAGAGACAAATGCAGAATTGCAGGTTTCAGAAAGGGAGCGTTTTACAAAACCTACCCTTGATTCCATCTATTTATTCTCCGCTCACCTGCAGTTCAAGCTGTGGCTGCCCTGCCATCGGCGGCTCAGGATTTATCTTGGCTGGGGCCCAGGCGCTGCTGCCAGGCTTTCCTTTCAGGGCAGCAGCCCTGGGAAAGTCACTCGGGGTTAAGTTTAGAGTTCCAGGTTGGCACATTCTTAACACAAGCCAAAAATAAGTGTGAATGGGGATCAATTTTATGAATTTGCTGAGCTGCCAATTATATTTTAAAGCTGCAATCTGAAACCAGGTTTGCCAGTGGATAAGTATCACAGCCAATCCTTAGGCAGAAATTAACTGAAAAAACACTCTGCAAGCCCAGATAGCCCTGCCTTACAAATGTTATCTCCCATGTCTTTCCTGGTGGACTTCGGACATTGTCAGTCAATCAGAACACAGGCGATTTTAACCAATTAAGTTTATTGTCTTGTATGTGTCAATCAGCAGTTAGGCGGATATACACCAAATATTCCCAGCATGCAACTGTAAGGCAGCATTAAGTAGGGGAGGAAAACCTTCTCCCAAAACAAACCAGCACAAGCTCCGACTGCATTCCTTTTACACCTTCTTTCCCGGCATTTTTGGGGAGCAGCGTCACCACAGCTGCACAATCACCCAAAGCCAGGTAGTCGGGTTGTGCACCCACGTCTCAACAGAACTGAAAATAAAATTCTCCACTCGCCAGGTGGAGGCTGGATGTGCAATTCAGCACTTACAGCCTTGAGCTCACAGCTATCTGAAACCTGCCTGCAGCCCTGTTTCTAAGCTCCGTGCCAGAGGCAGAAATAACCCTGTGGGTCCAGCTATCACATCACCAGCGGAGCAGCAAAACTGGCTTGCAGGCAGGATTTCCTGAAGGAGCCTGGATTTGTCCACAAGCCAGCAGATGATTCCCAGTACTGGGCCATACTCGATTTCGTTTATCCAAGCCTGCTTGAAATGCTGCATTTGTGGTGCCCAGCTCTTGGTTTTTCAGGGTCCAATACAGTTTTGAATGCAGTTCATCCCATTTCAAGGCAGATTTACATCAGAGCCATTAGCTCTGATATTACAAAAGTTACATATGCTTTCTAAACTCCGCAATATGTAAAAGAATCTGTGAAAAACAGAAGACATCCCCATCCTTCTCGAACAGTTTTGAATACAAATCTTCCAGAAGATACAGATAACTTTATGATATATAAAATGTATATGTCTTATTTATAAAAATGTATTTCATGTATTCTAATAATATAATTTTGCTATCTATATATATTATGTATAAACATTATGTTACATTGTATTGACACTGAGCTGCGATCCAAAATGACCCACAAGGTGCACCCTCACCTCAAGTGCTGTGTGCAGTTTTGTGGTCACCACAGCATAAAAAAGACACAGAGCTACTAGAAAGCATCCAAAGAAGGGCCACGAGGATGGTGAAGGGTGTGAGAGGAAACTGTATGAGGAGCAGCTGAGGCCATTTGGTCTGTTCAGCCTGGAGGAGACTGAGGGGAGGCCTTGCTGTAATCTCCAACATCCTCACAAGGCAAAGAACAGGGGCAGATACTGATCTCTTCACTCTNACATCCTCACGAGGCAAAGAAGAGGGGCAGACACTGATCTCTTCACTCTTGAGACCAGCGACAGGACTTGAGAAAACAGCATGAAGCTCTGTCAAGGGAGGCTAAGATTGCGTATCTGGAAGAGGTTTTTTCACCCAGAGAGTTTTTGGGCACTGGAACAGGCTCCCCAGGGAAGTGGTCACAGCACCAAGCCTGACAGAATTCAGGAAGTGTTTGGACAATGCTCTCAAGCACAAGGTGTGTCCTGTGCAGGGCCAGGAGTTGGACTCCATCATTCTGATGTATCCCTTCCAACTCAGGATATTTATGATTCTAAACACTGAGGCTTTTGCTGGAGCATCCCCAGGATGCTGCCATGGCCCAGCCTGGAAATGTTGCTCTGAAGTGCAGGGTAACCTGCCCTGAAAGCAAAGGTTCCCCCAGGCTGGCCTTGACATGATTTGGAAGGAAGCAAGAAGCACCAGCTTTGCTCCTGCCTGCCTAGGGACCAAACACTCTGTATTGGGTTAAGGGTACAATAAAACCTTGCCAGCCCAGGGGTGACTCAGCAGCTCGTGTGCATTACATCAAGCCCTGCACCTCCAAACACACTAGCAGGGAAGTCAAGGGAGAATAAGGAAACCCTTGGTTTGGGAGCTGCCTGTGGCTGTAACGTGGGATAACCCCCCACAGCAGGCTTATCTCCTCCTGACAGGAAAGGGCTAAAAGGGCAGGGAAAGCAAACTCCATTGAATCAGGTACTGGAGGCTTGTGAAAAAAACATCTGGAAAAGGTCAGCAAGCATGCTGGCTCACATTACTGCTAAAGGATATTGAGAGACAGCTAACTGTGCCTGTGTCCTGACAGCTGGCAGGTACCCTCTCAAACCACCACAGGAAAACCAGCCAGAAGCAGCCAACAGAACCTGCAGGTATGGAGCAGCTTTTATAGCTAAACACACAACAGGAGGGCTTAGGGAGGGGGAAATCCCATGGAAAACAGGCTCTGTCAAACATGAGTGACAGCTGATGCTTCAGAGGATCACACAGGAGTTTCTAATAGATGAATGACTGACAAAACAAGCCTCTGAGCAATCTAATTTATGCCACCAACCTCAAGCCCTCAGCCACAGCTTTTTCACTGGTGTGTTTTATTCATTGGTCTTTATAAGGTTGGGTTTAAATGCTTTTACTCTTAAAAGGAAAATAAAAAAAATTAGGCCATGGCAGTAACAGCAGAAGCCAATTGTGATGTGAAATGAGCTGTGTTACCTTCCTGAGACTCATCTTTTCAGAAAAAAATATTAATCACCTCTCACCAACATCTTCCTTTCAGCCGCAGAAGTGAAAGCCCTTCCACATTAGTCAGGAACAGCAGCTGTGACCAAAGGATGGGCAATGCCAAGATCAGCCATTCCCTGTCAGCCCTAGCGGTGTGCCATTGCTGTGCCAGAACACAGGATTCATAGCTCATTAACAGCTCCACAGAGAATAGGAGCATCCTGGAGTGCAGCCCTGTAAACCAGTAACAAGGACACCTCCAGCTGGGGGTGATGCAATCCCTGCTCTGAAGCATTACTAATGCATTTTGTCTCAGTCTCATGAGATGAATTTCACATGTGAAATGAAAAGATACCGAGCTGAAATCACCACATGGCAGCCCACCACCCTCTGGGTCAGTACTATGGCTAATACAAGTGTTTCAAAATCCTAGAGAAAAGCGTGGTTGCCATGGGGTGGCCGACTGATGGTCAAGTGAGATCTAGATGCTGACTCAAGTCTTGAACTCAAGCACTGCGTGCAATCAAGTGTCAATATGTTCAACCCTGCTACCAGAATACAGGGATTGGTCCAAGAAAAGAACAGGATGAAAAGACAGGAAATTAAATGAAAGAGAATGAAAACCAGTGTGAAGTAATAGATCAGGAGATGGATGACACTTTTCTATGCAACTACATGAGACATACCTTTGCATGCCTCTTACCTCATGTCCACTTTGAACATGGCTGGGCTCTCAAAGTCAGAACACAAGTTTCCAAGCATGGCAGCACACAGAACAGCAATGCCTGACAGTTGTGTTAGGGGAAAACAGTAAATTATATCAACAGCAAAGTATCTCTCTTCATCACTCAATCTTGCTGTTTTTTCAGGAAGCACTGAGAATTCGGACACATTTTGTTGCCTTGAAAAATGATGAAGTCTGTTTCTTCAGAGCAAACTCCACATTTGCAGTGTGGAGCTTGGCAGCCACGGCTGTGGGGCTGGCAGAAAAGCACTCCCTGGTGAGATCCATCAGGGCAGCTGTAGGGTCCATTAACAAAAGGAAATTCAGCCCCTGGCCAGGCTAGCTGGCTGTTCTGTTTCATTTAGCCCGGAGTCCCAGGGCCAGAAGTGAAGCTCATGGGAGCAGAACGGTGGCCAGGCAAGACAACACTTTGTTTCCTTAGGGTTTCAGAAGGTCTAAGCCACTTAATTTAAAAGTATCAAGCTCAGCAGAACAACCCTACCCCTCCTCCCCCCATTACTAATCATTAAAGAAGGAAGGGAATACTTTTGTTACGTCCTTCTGCTCACAAAACACTAGCAAGACATTTTCTTTCTCATGTACTGGGCAGCTGTGCCAAGGATTATGAAGAATTGCCAAAGTCAATCATCATGCTGCCTTTCCCCCCTCACCCCCTTAAGCTCACCAGCAGCCTAGTTGGAGCAACACAGTAGGACTTTCTACTGAACAGCCTCACTTCTTCAAAACCTTAATATTCAGGAATATGCATAGTAGAAAAGATGTATGCACCTCCAATGATCAAAAGATGTATGCTTCCTCAGTTGCACAACAAACACTGCAAGAGGCCAGACTGCTGCTGTGGATCAGGGAGACTGGGACTTGCACTACTTTCTCCAAACGAATGAACAAGTCTGTGACAGGGCATCAAACCACAAGCCATCAAATTTCAAGATGGGTGTCCAGTGACAGCATCCAACATCCTCTCTATGACAGCAAATATAAACTATAGACATTGCACACCAAACAGTGAATCTTGCTGGCAGAAAATACGCCACATGACAATCTTTTCATAACTGTGTCAGGTATCTCTGTCAGAAGATGGTATATTCTTTCCTCAGGTTATGTTTAAATTTTATTTCTGGCCCCAAACCACAGAGGGAAGAAAAAAGGCTCATGAAAAAAAACAAAAGATAGATCCTGCTTCTATCCCAAATTTTCACTGTAGCTACTGGATAGTTGCAACAAAACATAGGAAACTTGGCCTGAGTGGTTGTTCAAGTTCTAATTAGAGATGGAGAAAAGGAAAACTGAAAAGACAGAAGCAGAGATGAAGGCACAGGGAATAGCAAAATCCTTGGGGCCTTCTTGTGCACACTACCTTGGCACAAGAACAGAGCATCTTTTAGAAACTGAGCCAGTGACAGAGTAATAGTGCTGAGAAGGACAAGCCGAGGGCCAGGCTGGATGGGGCTTTGGGCATCCTGGTCTAGCGGACGCTATCCCCACCCACGGCAGAGGGAGCTGGAACTAGATGAGCTTCAAGGTTCCTTCCAACCCAAACTGTTCAAAGATTCTCCAACACCTTTGGCCAAATGCCTTAGCAGTATTTCACGCTTTGTCACTACTGTTCACGGGCTCACAGCCAGCACCAGCCCCAGAGTAGTGGGATGGGACACAACGCACCCAAACACGTCCTTCTTCCAAACAGCAGCTCCCCAGATGGAGTGACAGTAGCTCTCTGTGACAATAAAGTAAGACACAAAGTAAGTACAAACAATAGCAAAGCTGCAAAAGGATTCTGTAAAAAAATAAATTCATCCACCCATCCACCCAATTTTGTTCTACACGGGATACAACCAGTGAAATACCAAATATTAAAAATAAATTAAAAAGCCAAAATAACAATCAAAAAAGGGCCCCAAACTTACCATTTACAGCTAATTATGAAGTACAGAGCTGCTACCATGAATAAGTAGACTGTAAATGACATATTTTTTTATGTCAGCTGATAAGAGACATTATGTACATGCAAACATTGCTTGGCTTGTGATCTTAGTTCAACATAAAATCACTATAAAATAAATTATTTTAAGTGTTTGGGATGATAACTTTTGTAATAATTTTCATTAGAAACACACATTCATTCTCTCACCTGAATCATGTTTTTGTCACCTCAGAAAAGCTATCAATAATCATTAACCTCTTTTGAACTCACTTCTAGATTTACCACCTGAATTAGGAAACGCCACTTTTATGTGTTTATTGTTGCAGTACGATGGTACAAAGCTAATCTAGAATTAATGATGCACGGGCTGTCCTTTTGAGAGGATAAAGTGTCTCTTTTATGGGATCAGTGTCCAACCTCCAAAACCAGAGGCCAAAGAACCCCTTTTACATGCAGGCACCTCTGCTCCGTGGTGGGTAAGCAGCTGCGTACCAGTCAGCCGAGGAACCCCAGGGACTCACTTCCCACTGTCCTTTCCGCAGGAAAACCTTGTGAACTTTTCCTTGGCACCTAATGAAACATGGCAAGCCAAGACCTTAGCACACAATGGAGACATGGCTGTCCTGTCAGCAGATGCACAGTGCTGACACCAGCATTTCTCTCATGTAATGTCCCAAGCTCCTGACTCCAACACACCCTGTCCAGCTCGGAGGCCTTCTGCTTGTCACATTTTAGTTTGCATGTTACAGCAGGGTGCAAGGAAAGCAACACCACCTGCTTCTGTATATGGAGAACAAAGGGCAAAGCATTCCTTAGTCCATTGCATCCATCACTGCATTCCTTAGCCTTGGACCTTCAATCACTTGCAAGGGGAACCTGAATTTAGGTAGTCTATCAGTCACAGGCTGATGAGGTCTGCTGATATCTACTAAGACAAAAAGCACATTAAAATGCTTAATATGCAGGGTCTCCATTTGTCACCACATCAGCTACATCAAAATTATTTTGGCACTGTGCTGCTGTAAATGGTGGGGAAAAAAAGCACAGTCACAGGATTCAAAGCTGCGACACAATGTGCCCCCTTAAAAAGTGGAACTGGTTTGTAAAGAGACTTCAAATGCTTGAGTAGTACCTGAACTGAGATACTACCTTTAAAATCTGCACTCACATGCGATGTGATAGGGTTTTATTATTTTAAATGAGCTCGCAAATCATAGGCAGTTTGAACCCCTGCAGATAATCAATCATTTTGGCTCAAAGTCCTGTGTAAGTATACAAATTAAATCAATGAAGAGAATAGGACACTGGGAAAAATAATCAGCTAAACTCATGCCTGCAGCAGCACTGCACTGGCTGAAGATTGTTATATTTTCATTAAATATTAAAAATATTTGTATTTGTGATGAAAGCATAATTATATGCACTGCTGGAAATTAACATAAGCCTTGACCGAAGCAAGAATTTCTGAGAGTTTTACCCAGTGCTGCCTCTGAAGGTGGCACTGTTTGAGTTCTACTGTAGATGCCATCCATNAACATCACCTGCTCCTGTATATGGAGAACAAAGGGCAAAGCATTCCTTAGTCCATTGCATCCATCACTGCATTCCTTAGCCTTGGACCTTCAATCACTTGCAAGGGGAACCTGAATTTAGGTAAAGTTTATCAGTCATAGGCTTATGAGGTCTGTGGATATCTACTAAGACAAAAAGCACATTAAAATGCTTAATATGCAGGGTCTCCATTTGTCACCACATCAGCTACATCAAAATTATTTTGGCACTGTGCTGCTGTAAATGGTGGGGAAAAAAAGCACAGTCACAGGATTCAAAGCTGCGACACAATGTGCCCCCTTAAAAAGTGGAACTGGTTTGTAAAGAGACTTGAAATGCTTGAGTAGTACCTGAACTGAGATACTACCTTTAAAATCTGCACTCACATGCGATGTGATAGGGTTTTATTATTTTAAATGAGCTCGCAAATCATAGGCAGTTTGAACCCCTGCAGATAATCAATCATTTTGGCTCAAAGTCCTGTGTAAGTATACAAATTAAATCAATGAAGAGAATAGGACACTGGGAAAAATAATCAGCTAAACTCATGCCTGCAGCAGCACTGCACTGGCTGAAGACTGTTATATTTTCATTAAATATTAAAAATATTTGTATTTGTGATGAAAGCATAATTATATGCACTGCTGGAAATTAACATAAGCCTTGACCGAAGCAAGAATTTCTGAGAGTTTTACCCAGTGCTGCCTCTGAAGGTGGCACTGTTTGAGTTCTACTGTAGATGCCATCCATACAGAACTGCTCAAAGAAAAAAACAAACCTAAAGAATCATATAAAAAAGTAAAAATTTAGTCTAATCATGTAATTTTTCAATGTTCACCACCACTCTCAGTTGCTCCTATAGCACTTGAGCTTGTTATGGAGCCTGAAGCCCCTGAACATTTCATACTAACTCTTCCTGTTCCCTCTCAGTACTTTTAAAGTAGTTTACACAAAATATGAACTTCACAAGGCATTTTAGACTACATAAAATCAAAGACTGCTCCTCAAAATTAGCAATAAAAGAGCTATTCAAGCAGTCAGGCTTGAAAAAGGAATGCACTGTAATTATTCCACTCTGTGCCAATGAAAGCAATCTAAAGTTCAATTTGTATTTGCTGTTCAACTTATCAGGGCATTTTAAACAAAGATGAAATAAAATATCAAAGGATTTTCTTGCTAAAGTTAGAATTAAACAGAAGTAGTAGTTGCTGTGCATTCACAAGCTGCACTACATATTCTGTTAACTGTACTGAAAACCTTCTGCCACTGCTTTGTAGCAAAACTCCCATTTTAGGATACCAAAGCAGTATTGAAAAGATCAAATAGTAGATTTCAATAAATAGTTTTTTCCTAGTATTTCTACTACATCTTTAATCAAGTCTTCCTTTAATTTGTGTCCAGGCTCCAATATACATTCAAGTTAGAGGAATTTGAAGAAATGTAGTACTGATAAGGACACTTTTCCCCTGTCACCTACAAAACATGCTGAAGGCAGACATTTCAAGATCCCCCAAAAAATTGAATTCACGTGGATAAAGCAAATACACAGACAGGCATGAATACCAACCACACAGTTTTAAAGCAAATCTATCATTAGCTTGAGACTGAAGATATTGAATCTCACAGTTAAACTGAATTTCATGGGTGCTACACCTGGCCACACTCATGGACAAGAGAATAGCTCTACTGATGGGAGACTGCACAAGACAAACGTTTTTCTAATCTAGAAAGCAGCAAGGTGAACTGAAGTCAGCTCCACAGAGCTATGTCACACAGCAGCCCAGTCAGTACCAGCTCTGTTTCACTGCTACATTTCTAAAGTTATCCCGATTCTGAAACTTGACCAAGCGATAATCTTAAGCATTCACAAAAAATAAACAGGAGTGCCTCTGAAAGCCAAGTAGGGTACTCCCTTCCTGCCAGGATGCACTTTTTTAGGGAACCCTGACAAAGACAGTACACAAAGTAAAAAGTCATAAATCAGCATCCATGATAAACTACTAATGTTCACAAAACAAAGTTTAACTTTGCTGCAAATATTTCTTTTTTTTGTATTCTACGAGGGAAAAAAAATCCAGCAGTGAAATCTAGTTCTAGGACATCCTTCAAACTGAAACCTGCAATGACACACTACATTGATCTGCCACTATCCGATGATATACGTGACCTGAAGTACAAAAAGAACACAACACTCTTGAAGGGGAAGGTAAAACTCTGGAATAAACACTGGAGACATCATTTCTCTTACCCACTGTTCCAGGATCAGTTACTGAAAAGGCTGTCCAATACACACTCATGTTGAGCAGGTGGCTCTGCACAGCTAGGTGGAGCAAGGATTTAAGTATTTTCTTTCCTTTCACAAAATAAACATCCAAATTCAGGGAAAAGATCGTTTATGCATTTCATAGAATGAGCAGGATTCCATCTCACCCATTTCTCCAAATATGTTCTTTCCACCTCTTAGCTGACAGGAGTTTCCTTTATAAATACAGTTGCCCTCCTCACTCCAACCACTTTTTCTCATATTGCAGATAAGGGCACACTAGTTGAATAATATGCATTAAGGAATTCTTTTGCTGGATCTGTAGCTTTTTTTTTTTTCTAAATCAGTTGATAGATGTCTTCAGAAAGCCTTTTACACAGCATTAGTATGTCTCAGCAAAGGCCAACTCCACATAACACAGACCTGCTTCGACAGGGTCCATGTGGGACAGATATGTCAAGGAATACTCCACATCTCATAGCATTTATACCCATAGCACCAAGATACAGTTCAACCATGTTCATCCTTAAACTGTGCTTATATCAACATAAGTTTGTCAGCTGTTACCACAAAGTGGTTGCCCATTCTGATTTAGAAAAATATTTTAAAAATCATAAACCCTAGAAGCATGAAGCAAAAAGGGCCTGTGTCTAGCTTATTGCTTTATGAGTGAGTGGGTCTTTGGTCAGAAAACAATCTCGTCAGTGCAACTTTATGAAATACATTCCTTATGCTCACTGAATTGGAATTAAACAGAGTAACAAATGGCAGGAGAGACAAGGTTCAACAAAACAAAGGATTAAATAAAAACTCTGGTCATAAGAAATCAGCCTACTTTTAATAATGTTAATACTATTGTTCTGTTGAGTATTCTGTTGCTCCACAGCATGGAAAAAGCAAACAAATCACAAAAGAAAACATTAGAATATATTTTTTTTTAATTTTTATAAATAATTTATCTGTTACAAAGGCAGTTTACCCAGCTAAATCACAAAACCATCAACTCAAGATATCCAAATTAGGTTTTATTAATAAACAGGTAAAAACTGATTTGTCAATCTTCACATAGAACTGCAGATGAAGCTGAAAAACAAGGCCTCATTTTATAAACAAAATGCATTGAATGCAAGTGCTTTGGGTCTACTGCCTAATTACCTGGGATTGACATTTTCTTCCCACATAAAAAAAATGCAAAGCCTTCAAAACAAAGGCCTCTGTGCATTCACATAGATCACTTGTAAAACTCTTAATAAAAGTGTCCACTGGCAGATGTTTACAGTGGGTGACAGTCTACTTTGTCTCTTGCTACATGTTAGCACTCCCTCCAGCCTCACGCTAAGTGCTGCTGCTACATAATTCTTTGCGTGCCGTCTTTCATGCATATTGTACTGGAATTCCATTTTCTTGATCTGTTACATACATCCCCGATCATGTGAGTATTTTCCTTAAAAAAATAGATCATCAAAATAAAAGAGATGCTTGAGGTTGCTTCAGTGTTCAAGTCTGTTTGATTTCTCTTTTCCAGCCTTTATTTCAGTTGTCCTAAATATTGCTATCCTTGTTTTCTATAAATATGAGACTTCACCACAAAGTCAGGTTTAGAAACTGGCTGCCAAAACAGGAAAGCATTTAAAGTCCTTGAACAAAGCTGTACGATGCTGCTGCTGTTGATTTTGGCACTGTATGTACTTCCCCAATGAATCTCTCTTCAGGAGTCTGCAAGACACCCAGCAGATGAAGCAAGCTTAACTCGGATGCTGATCTGTTGGTGGGTTGAAAGTTTCCTAGTATAAAGCTTCCTCACACCAGACAAAATGCTCCCTTTGTGTCACCCACCGTAAAACTCAGTGTACAGAGTGAACTATATGCATAACTCTTCCAACTTTTCCTGCACTTTTACCACGCTGCATCTGCAGGTCTTCACAGATCATCAGCATTTACAAGAGCAATGTACAGAACGAGCAGAGGAAAGCTATTTTGTGCATAGTTTCTTATTAATGCTCTTATTTTAAGGCATTGCTTCTCTCAGATAAAAGCTTACAAAAAGGGACATGATCGTGCTTAATCTTTTAAAGGGAAAAAAAAGAAAGTTAACAAAAAGACTATTACACTATACATACAGAAGTACAAGAAAATAATAAAGGTGAGGAAAAGAAATCACTTAAAGCAGGCTCTAGAGCTATGTACAGTAGGAAAAGCTTTGGGGTATTTCACTGTGTGTATTGTACAGACAACGCATGCAGTTTTTCCTTTTCATCTTTAGATGTGATTGTATTGATTTCTGGCTTCACAGAGATGTTTTCAGGGAAGACAAGGCAAAGAGTACCACTGATTTGTGAAATTCTTCCCTTTACCAAAGGCACTATGTGGCAGCAAACAGTTTAAATATTTAAACCTTGTTCCTTTTAAGATCTCCTCTGTGCATGTAGTGTTTCACTGAAAGCTCTGAAAACAAAAACACTTGCACTCTATTCCTTTCCCCTGTCAAAATTCAGTAGTGACACGGGGGCAGAGAAGAGGATGGGCAACACCCAGGCACTGAACACGGTGTGTGTTACTGGTAATACTGTACATGGTTTAGGCAGCTGGTGAGTCTCTCAGCAGACTGCCCGTCAGCCGCTCAGCACCAACTGCCTGTGACACAACTCTGAGGTATTGCTCGCTCTGTGGGCTGACAGTTAACTTTAGCAAAATACCATCTCAGCACACCTTCCATTTTACAAAATCCTATGCATAAATGCTTTTTTTGCCCCCCAATGCCTGGACAATTCCTTGTACATTTGCTATGGTTTTACGGAAGGTAATGGGCCTGTTGGCTCAGAAATGCCTGGGCATTTCACACTGTTCACAGCGATTTAAGGCTGGATGATTTAAAAAAGTACAGGCGGTACAACTCCACTGAGCTCCCTCATCTTCATCTGTGTCTGGAACAGTCTTTGGTGTTTTCACAATGGACCTCTGATCTGTGACATGGAAGAGATAAGACAAGCAGTTACTAACTGAAAACAGCATGGAAAGAATTTTGAGATTTTTTTTTTTTCAGTAACTGAGAAACTATCTTGTTTGTCTGAGAACATCACAGTTATTAAAAGTGACAGAAGCGGCTTTTTACCACCCCCTTGACACCAGCTTGATTGCAGGTCAGCCAAAAGGCTCAAGGTAAAACTACAAAAATCAAGTTCCCCATCCCTTAACTCTGCTTTCTTCCCTTTCTTGCCTCAGTTCAAAGCTACTGCATAAAAAGGAGATAAAATTTGCAAATTAATCAGCATAGGAAACATGGACAAGATTTAGAAGTTTAAGGTCTACAGAGTGGTCTAAAATTCATTGTGACAAGAAATATGTGCTTTGTAACCCTCTGACATGTTTGATTTTTTGATCCTAGAAAGAAGGTAGCAGTTCTTCAAGTCAGCTCAGCAGGCAGATGTACTAAAGAAAAACCATTGCCTGGCTGTGTCATGAGCAATGATAGAGCAATCCTCCCAACCATACCAACACATCTTTTTGCATGATGTGTTAGATAGCAATCTCCAACTATTTTAAAAGAGAAAAGAAGAGAGAAAAGGAATGAAAAGGATGAAAAGAGAGATGAGTGACTTCTCAAGTTAAGGGTTCCTTGGTTTAGGCAACTGCAAAATCCTTTTAGTCCATTATTTCATCTGGAGAAGATCTCATCAGCAACCAACCAACAGCAATTGCTGCAAAATGGCAGCAAGAGCTCCAGAAGTACAACGGTACTGATCACAGTTGCAAGAAGAATTATTTTTGTTCTTTCATGAACAGCAGTAATTCTGGTTTAAGTCAAAGCCTACATGATAGATAAATTGAAGCTTAAAATGAAAATTAAAGAAGTACTAAGATACAGAAGTCATCTAAGTGAGTTTCACTGGTCCCTAGGCAATGTATCTCATGCTTATTTTTAAAGAAAGGTGGATGCTTCCATTACGTAAACTACCTTACAATATATTATCCATCTTTAACATAACCCATTTAATATACTTCTCTTTCCTGAGTGTATGCATAAAGAGGAAACAAGAGCAAACAGAAGCACACTTACTGCTAATACAAATAAAATTCAACGTTTGTATGCTTTTGAAGTAATCCGTTTCATAATCAACACTTAAACAAGTTTTGTAAATTAGAACTTGATATTAGATACAAACCAGGTATCTGTATCAAATTCAAATTTTATCAATACAATACCTTTGGGTTTTGGTGGCACGGGACCAAGAAATCCAATATTATCGTAAAAATTATGAATAGCGCTGGGATTAAAATGTGGTCCTAAAAATAAAAAAAAAAAAAAGAAAAAAGTGCAGCAGTTTAAAAAAATAAACTTGAGTAGGGAGGCATATCAGTTTTTTCTGGCAGTTAACTCTGTAACAATACTGTTATTCACTTATCACCTTTTATATCAAGGTGTCAATACAGACCTAAATGAGATATTACTGATTTCAACAATGCACTTTAAGAAACTTATTGCCCAAAATATGCAATATAAAGTCAGAGACAAAATCTAGCAGACTAAACTGCTTTAAAGGCATCTTTTTTGGCTACCTTTAAGATCATTTTGTTAGTAAATCTTAGATGACTTTTTCTAAATTGCAACTGAGAGATATCTTACCTATTATGCAGTGTATTTATTATACAAGCTTAGAATTAAAACTCAGAGGAAGTGCTAAATGCAATTTACTGTAACAAGAAAAAAAAACCCAACCAACCAAAAAACCCCACACCACCATTCACTCTGTTTAATGTCAGTTTTTTAGTGCAGCATTACATTCAGCACACCTGTCTAGTCTCTCCTGAACTGCAGGTACACTGTCTGAAGCAGAACCTTTGTGGCTCACGTCCCAACTGATCTAACAGCTCACTGCTGCTGAAAGTGGGAAGTATCAGTTCCTTCCCACTATCTCAGTTCTCCCTTCCTGTGCCTCTCCCTCACATCAGCTGCAGCAAGCTCTTCCAGCAATGCAAGTTTCAGCTTGGCTCGTGAACAGAATCAGCTCTGCAAAGGGTCTAAAAAACTACTACAGAGCCAGAGCTCAGTAAGTGGCAAAAGAGAGGAGCAGGAAGAGAGAAGGCTTTCTTGTTGGCAGTTCTTGAACTGGCTCAGCTGTCTCGTAATTTCAGCCCCATGACCAAAGGCTGTGTCCCTGCAGACCAGGAAAGCAGAGAGCACACTGGAGGCTACAACCACACTTTGTATTTGCTAACTTGAGAGGCTAAATACAGACAGAAGTGGAAGACAAAAGAGAGAGATGGACACATATGTATAGTTGTATCATTCAAAAAACTTACTCTCGTTCTTTGATACTCAGATAACCAGATTTTCCCCACCAGCATTTAACAAATAAATGGCATCACAAACTTCCCTCTTCTGAGCCAAGTATTAAATAGGAATGACTACAGGATTAGGAAAATCATATGGCCAACAAAAACAACAGGCTTTAAAGACAGTTACTTCCACAGTTTCAAACTAATGTGATGATTTTGCAAAAAGAGTGTACATCCATCATTTATGATACAGACTTTTTAAAAACATGTGGACAGTGAAAAAAAAATAAATCAACATTTACAGTTACTGATGTACTAAGATATACTGTACCTCTTGCTTGAAAAAGATCAATCTCTTTGGTTAGGCAATCTATGTCTATCTGCAGCTGTCTGTTACAACTTCTTAACTGTTGCATTTCTTCCAGCTGAAAAAATAAATCTGCCTGTTAGACTAATTTTCCCAGTTTATGAACAGTTATCATTCACACACAGGTAGACAGCATTTAGTTATTTCAGAAATGATGATAAAAGAATCTTCCCTAATGATCACCTTTTAATCCAAGCATAATCTTACAAAAAGCTTCCATTAGTTCTGGATAGTTCTCTCTCATCAGACCTTAGAGCTGGCTGAACAACTCCAAACTGCAGTCAGGGCACAGCCAGCAGTCTGATCCACCAGATCAATGGATGATCATCTAGCACTGAAAACTGGTGCATGAATCAGTTTCTCTGAGCTCAGTATATGTACCAAGACCAAAAAGTACTTGGTGTGATAGCAGTATGAGTATCAACTTGTAAGGGCTACCAGGTCAAACCTTTCCTGACTGCCTTTAAAGCAGTACTTCACAAAGCAATTAGCAAACTGCAAGGTTGTGGTTAAATGACACATTTTCAGTCCTTACTCTAAACTCTACAGCTTACCAGCTTAATTCTAACTATACTGCCTGCCCCCAGTATATTGTCAATATATGAACAACTCTTCCTTCAATTTATTGTGACAGACCACACTTGTGGATTAGGTTTATACCCTACAGAGGTTTCAACTTACTGATGGAATTTGGGAAACAGAATTCGATCTTTTCAGGCGCCTTCGTGTTAGATTATTCTCCATTTCATTGACCTCTGATTTTAGTTTATCCAACTTTTTCTTTTGAACCTCAAGTTCTCGTTGAAGTCGCTCCATCCTGGCCTTCTGGTGTACCAGTAAAGCTGCAATACATAAAGTCCCATTTTATCTACTTTATTATCCTTTACATGGCAACATCAGATTAAGATGCAAGTCAGCACTCTTTGGGGAAAAAAACAGAAAAAAACACTGCTACAGACTACTTTTCCAACTTCCTCGCAAGAAAATCTCTGCCATAAGATGGAAAGTGCTGTATTTTTGAAAACAGCACAATCTAACTACAGACAAGCAAATATGAGAAAGCCATACAATATAATAAATGGTCAAGCAAAATTTAACTGTAATCTGTAAAATCCTACAAGACTGACTACTCAAAGCCAAGAACAAGTATTTCTTTGTGCATTCATCTTAACCACAGTAAAACAGATAGCATGAAGAGGATTTCAGACAACTGCAATATGGAGCACTACATATGCTCATTGCAACTAGGATTAGATCCAGTGTTCATCATAGTAGGATCCATTAAATAAAACCAAACCATAAAAAAGCACACCACTAGCAAACTGTGATATTTGTCAAAAGTTGGATTGTATGTAATTTTAACCCTAAACTACAGTGTAGAATCATTAGCTTAGCTTCTAATTTCTAACACTGCATACTATTTGTAAAGCAAAAGGTACAAGGAGACCTAATTTAGAAACAATGAAGTTAGCATTTAAACTACTGTTTTTTAAAGGTATAAAGAACCTAAGTAGCAGATGACACAAATTCATGCAATCTACTAAGTTTATTTCATTGAAGACAGGTTTATTATTAAAAAATCATCACAAAAGCAGATATCACTACTCAAAGTAATAACCATCTTCTATAAAAACGTATTTCATTACATAAACCAAAGAATCATTTTAACTTCTGCACAGCCATTCATTCATCTACTAAACTAGTAATTCATATAAACTGTGAACAGTTTCACAGACTATGAATACTTTAATATCACCCTGGAAATTACTAAGAAGAAGCAATAACAACGTATTTTAAAAATATTGAATTTGCCTCACAAAGTCTTTAAGTCTTTAACTCTATCTGGATCATGATGTTTAATTCCTCACAACTTCTTCAGGTACCAAAAAATTAGAAGCACTCAAATCTGGATGCCTACGTTTCCCAAATAGTAGCAGAGGAAAACAAAAAGACCAAAAAGATGCAACGTTCCACATCTTTGGCAAGCAAAACTGTCTTCTCCTGCAGCTTCTGCCTGCTCATTCATTCAGACATTGCATTTTGTCTTCCAGAGGTTCTTTAAGAGGAGGAACCATGCCAAACAGTGTTACAGACTGTAAGGCTGTACTGAGATCCAACCTAGGTTTTTGAGTCAGAAATATTCACAAGACACTGAAATGACACCTAGCTTCTGCTACATTTTATTCAAATGAGAGAAGTTTTCATAAACAGACACCTTTATTTTAGGTCACAGTAGTCACACTACAGTAAAAATTGCAGCTGTGCTCATACGTAAAATAAAAACGTCATAGCTGAAATCTCACTATGAAGACTTTTGTCCAAGACTAGGAATTATCAGGTAAGTAATCTCAACAGTCTCTTCTCTTGAAAAGCCTTTTACAAACAGCAAATGTAGCTGCAAGTTTAAAGAAAAGAAACCAAAGACCACTTTGCCTCTACTCCTGCAGGGAGTGTACCGGTCCTTTTTCTTTCTACATTTTATTTTCACTTTTAGACAGCATCTTCTGTTTTCATTACCTTGATAAGACTGCTGAGGCAACACAGCCATGCTCCACTGCCCAGACTCAGAACTCTTCAGAGCTGTCAAACTGTGGATGCAGGCTGCTGGTGAGTAGCCAGCACTGCTAGATGTGGTAGGTGAGGAGCATTGTTACCAGAATATCAGGTTGCACTGTATGGCACGGCCTCAAGAGTTCAACTAAGACCAAGACTTTGCCTGTGTATCCCTCATCTCCTTTTTTAAGCAACTTTTGTAAACAAAAAAACCCCATGATTTCTCATTTCAATGTCCTTCCACTTGTGAGGTGTAGAAATTCAGCTGTCATTATGAACTGCACAAGGCAGGGAAGGCACTGATGGATGCCCACAGCACTATTTACACGCTTTTCATTTTCATGTCATGTCTGTAAAGTTATGCTATTTATTCTACTAGGAGCTTTGTGACTACGATCTGAAAATTTCAAATCCCAGTAAGTTTTAAGAACACACATTAAAAATTACCACTGTGATTAAAGAAAAATCACTTGATACCACTATGCTATCCTTCTACTATTAACTCCTATTAAAAGTAACTTTGATAAGGAACTTGAAAGAGATTGGTTTAAGTGGAGACTTTAATACACAATTTGGTGATTTTGCTTAAATACCAATTTGGCAGCTGCAGGAAAACAATGGTGGGGGGAAGACAAAACCCTCCCTGTATTTCAGTGCGACACCTATGAAAGGAACCGTCAATTTAAGTATTCAGCTCCCTCTAGTGTTGCTCAGAGCAACTGAAAACGTTCAGAAAACATTGCAGTTCAACTTCTTCATTAAGTGCAAACAGGGTATTTGCCACATTTAGTTTTTTAGACTTCTGCACGTTTGCATTCAGCAGAGAGCAGCACACTTCAATGCTCTGGCAGATGCCACTGTTTCCTCTGACATCCAAAGTGCACATTTTTCACGTAAAGGCTGTATATCATTATAATTACAGGGAGGAGCATAAAAGACTGGAGGACAAAAGTTACTCTTCCTCTTCTTCTCAGTCAGGGACTAAATATATACCTGTAAGTTTGTAAATGCATGCATAATTGTTTTCTCAAAGACTCTGTGAATGTGAATTTTAGAGTAACTTTTGCTATTTGAAGTGTTTCTAAGGCAAATTCTAATCTAGAAATACAATGATTTCACCCTATCCTATAGACCTATGTATTTCTTAAATCTCTTAGTTTGTCAGATACGGACAGCATTTTTGGCATTTCAATTACACTGTGGCAAGAGGTTCACCATAGTCTCAAAACACATTTATGCTTGTGCATGTTTTCAAAACCTGTATTTGAAGTTGCACAAAATTTAGTTATCTGATATGCAACTTAATAGTTCAAACTTATTTTTTTTTTGTTCTCTCTTTTCAATACTCTCTTCACGTAATTTTTTAAAAAGACCATCACGCGAGAGTGGGGCCTGATATACAAATATAAGGTGGTGTTTTTTCTTAGACCACATGATGCAATGGGCTCAGAGCCCCTTGGAGCATGGGCCACAGCTGAATCTCATTCAAGTCTTTTTTCTTAAACATGTACAAGGACTGGCTAAGATTTGTTTCCTGCAGCCTTATTTATTTTTTTAAGTCTTAAAAAGCCCCAAGAAACCAAAGCAAGTGCTGTGCAAAATGTTAGTTTACTAATCTAGTTTATCAATTACTTGATTTACACTAAAAACACAGTGGCAAGAATTCCTAAGCAAACATGCATCCACATATGTAACTATAGTTGGTACCAATGATTCATTCAACTTTGCACACCATCCTCTTTCAAGTTAAAGAAAATAGTATGAAAACATCAGACAGCCAAAGCCATGTAATATTTAACCAAAGGACTTAAGTTCCCTAGTAAAAAAAAATCTACCTAGTGATTTTATTACTGAATTATGTATTTTCTTGACAAGATGCCTTCCCATTATACCAATGGAACGCTATTTGCAGAATGAGCAACTATTTACTAACTGTTCAGCCTCACTACTCATTACATGACATGCATACAGAGCATACATCACAAAGATGTATCTGAGTACAGAATTTTCAATTTCTAACAGGATTCCAATTTTTCATCTATAAGACACCTTATACTAAACTAAATTATATACTGAAATTTCACTTAACTACTTCATATTAATAAAACTAATTATAAATTGTAATCTTTTCTGAATAATGGGAATACTCTTGCACACTGGCAGAAGTGCTGCTGAACAGAGGAGCATAAAAATGCATCCTCTTTTGGCTGTCCTTCCGGGCATGCACCTAGCATTACTCTTCTCACAGCATCATGAATTCTTACTGACTTCAACAGTGGACACATGCACTCAACATTTCCACAAGCGACTCCTCAGTATCTCAAACCAGAATCCTAGAAAATGAGAAATATCCCTCACCTCAGCAACCAGTTCTGAACACTCTGGTGACTTTTCTGGTGAGTTTCTTAGGATCGCAGAGTCAGTGCCAGAGATACAACCAAGCATTCCAGGGAAATGACACTGATTTTATCTGAGCAGTACCCACTCCTTTACACATTATATAACCTCCACCTTTGGCAGAAAACAAGACAGATCTGGGGTAGCCTTCTACTACCCACTGTGACTTTCTTGGGAGGGAAACCAGAAATATCATGGAAGGAGACTGAGGCGCCTACATACACCGTAATTAAGTAAAGCTTCTTTGATGGCAAGCAGCAGCACCTACAAAGAGGTCCAACACATCTTCTGTTCTCCTGGGTTGAACCATGCATATAAATGTAAAATAAACAAAATGAGCGAAAAAAATTTCATTTGATATCAAAGCAACTCCATCTTCCACCCCAAGGTTTCTTTTCCCCCAAGCCAGTTTCAGTTTTCCCTGCCAAGATAAGGAGCATTCTGGAAGAAATGGAAAACCTGATGAAAATACATTTTTCTCTAATCACAGCCAGAGAAACTACTCATCTTCTCCGTCTAAAATTAAAATGAAACCAGCACCTCACATGGAAGGATTCTGAAAGTCTGGCTAAATCATAAACAGTTTAGGAAACAGAAAACATCAAGTAACTCAAATCCCTTTTTGTATGTTAGAAGAAAAAAAAAAAAACACTGCTAAGTGTAAGAAACATGTTTAAAAGCAACTGTTAGGACTTCCAGATATCAATATCATACAAGCAAATCTATCTCAGACTTCTCAACTTTCCAAATATTAATAACAAAAATGGAAGAAACACTGCACTTATTGCAGCAGAAATGGAGCACACATGCCAGAAATGTAAAACATCTCTACCTGTAAAGAACTTCAGAAGTATAAGCGCACTATCCTCTAGTGAAGGACATGGAAGGCTGGTGACTTCTTGAGGCCCCTAAAGTTGTACCAGCCCACATGACACATCTACACATCATCTAAAAGCTGCAGCTTGGCTTCAGGAAGAGCTGGGCTCCACAGCAGGTGTGAGGTCAATGTTTTTGGAACTCTAGGTTCAAGCTTGCCTCATCTCAATAAACTGAATGCTGATACCTGCAGCTTGTAGAGGTCGTGCAGGAGGTTACAGCAGCCATCACTACCAAGGGTACAAGAGACAGAGGTAGTCTTGGTAGAAGTCTGTGCCCTCAGAAAGGAAAAACAGAACAAAGGGACAACTCCCCCAAAAGTACACAAAGTGCAGTTTTGCAACCCCCTAAAAAGCACCCAACTCGCTTGGGAATCAAGTTCATGATCTAGAAGAGTGTTTAGAACCTAAGGACAAGATTTCAATTGTTTAATTTCTGGCATGTGAAGTTTTCCAGGCCTAAGACTAAAACAGACTGCTAAGTCTCCCTCCAAAGTAAGAAAAGGAAGTATGATCTGGGGGCAATATTTTGCTTACCTACAGATACATTTTCTGAAGTTCTTTATGCACTGAACGTAAGAGAACGTAAGGATGATTAGCTTTTTGGTTTTGACACATAACCTTTAGAAACATTTGAGTTAGGATTGACTATTCCTCATCAAAGATAATTATATCCAGAAGTAGTGCACAAGCTAGAATCAATTTTTGATTTACTTCAATAACACAGTACTCCAGATGCAGACCTGGCTTCCAGCGTCCTGATCACGGTACTTACTTACACAAAATAAAATGGCTAAGTACATCTGAAGAATGTTTACACTGGCTGTGGAGCAAGCCAGTTTTTTAAATTCTGAATTGTTTGCTAAGTCCAGAGAGGACCAGTGAGGTCAAAGACAAATTATTTTGACAACCTATTGCTGGAACACAGAATGCAGAGAATATATCTCTGCATGTTTTAAAGGATCCAAACCCTCTGACAAATACTACTTTAAACCTTTGTCCATGGAAAGAGCTTCCTAGACTTTGGGATGAAACAGAATTTTCAGGAATGTAAATTAGATAGTAGCATAATATGTAATTTATC
>VYXF01012227.1:54482-102095 GCA_013397295.1 Polioptila caerulea
TGCAGAAATTGCTGATAAGGAAAGAATAAACAACCTGGAGAACGGGAACAACCAAGAGTCCCGTTTGCCTTTTTACTTAACAAGGACTCGAGGAAAAAGCCTCCCCTATCAGGGGAGAGTCACGTGGGAATGGAAGAACTCCAACAACCTATTGTTAATACTGCTTAAATATCCTAAGACTCATTCAATATTTTTATGTAAAAAGCTTACAGGAGGGTTAATAAACCATCAAGTTTGTAATAAAAGCAGGCAGACCCATAAAAACAGAAGAAAAAGATTAACAGGTTATCTTGCTGTATCACACATTCTAAGTTTTACGCCTCCGTTACCACTGATCCCTTAAAACAGATTCCTTTGGTTTGGTGTTCCTTCTCACATTTTAAAACGTAACGGAAGTAAATATCAAGACTTTAAGCATTTTATTGTCAGGCACACAGTAGGAAACATGGAGGCTGGGCCAATACTTTGTCCCATTAATTGCTTTTGAAGTCTGCTTTTCTTTCTTCTAAATAACACTCGGAAAAAAAAAAAAATAGAAGGAACATTATCCAACGTAAACAGTACCTCAAGTGATTCAAAAATCTGACAATGGAATTGTAGCCTTAAATCACTAGGACAACTCAAACAAACGTAGATGTTTCTTTTGGAACAACATAAAAATGAAGATGGTATGACTCCACTTCATTAAACAGATAACATATCTACTTAAGACAAACAGAAGAATATCTCCAAGTATTCAGTTACATGTCTTTACCATAAAAAGAAATCTATGATTTGGTTATAAAACACTTTTATTTATTTAGGAAACACTCACAAAAGCTAAAACTAAAGATAGTGTATTAACATCACAAAGGTTACTAACTGTTTCCTGTTCTGCAATCTACACACTGAATTGACAACCTGGTCAAAATCTCTACAATTTATATTAAGAATATTACCTTGCGTGTAGGCAGCATCATCAGATCCCATACTCAATTTCCGTGCATCACTGATCCTATCCACATGTGCTAGAACAGGGTCAGTAAGATGCTGGATACCCTCTGGTTCAACATAGTGATCAGGAAGGTTTAGAAGGTTTGTAGGTTCAAAAGTTGGGGACACTACCCCTGGGGAAACTGCAGGGGGCTTATTTGGAGAAACCGTAATTTTAAAAGTATATTTTGTGTTAGGCTGCGTAACAACCACTCGAGGAGAGGTTGCAGTGGTGCTGTTGCCCACTGCTCGACTCTTGGGTGGATGGTGATGAATAAATGCAGGACCCATGCTTACTTGACCAGACATATTCCTAGCAGTAGTAGATACTCCAGGATTTGTCGATATGAAAAGCGTGGGCTGGTTCCGCACAAGTTGATCATCTCCTGTCGTGGCATTTGCTGAAATGTAGACCTTGGGCTGACCACGTGTGATCACTTCATCAGTATTTGGAGGACTGGCCGATATGTAAACAGTGGGTTGACTTCTACTTAATGTCTGGCTGTTGAGGGAAGAGGGAACAGTGGAGGTGCGAGGGCCAGTTGAACGTAACTTAGAAGAACTGTTTCTTTGTGGCGGTTCAAGTTTGATTTCAATTTGATTTTTGCGAGGTCCTGTGGATATATTCTGAATGTTGTATTGGCTATGAGCAGAAGATTGTGAGCTACCAGACGAATGAATCATAGGTGCTTGTGGAGTAGTAGGAGAACTGATAGGCATGTACACATGAGAAGTCTGGTGGCCTTGCTGGTTTGGCTGTGTTGAGGTATGTGGCGTAGTACTGGATGTAGGAATAGTAGTCCAGGGACTTGGCTGCGAAGGCTGGTAGACTTGCTGAGGGTGCATGGGATTAAACTGAGATGCCCAGCCTGGCTGCTGCTGTGTCTGCCGAGCGGTACCACCAGGAGCTGTAATGTAAGGCCTAATATAGATAGAATTTCCCTGGGGACTGTTAAGTACAGGAGGAGGTACACCATGTATGTGCAAAGACGTTGGGGTATTGCGACCAGGCTGAATGTTTGGGGCTAAAGTTACCATGATGGGGTTGAATCTGGGTGTTTGTTGAGACAAGTTAGATACTCCTTTGCTGCCTAGGTGAAATCCAAGGTGCTGCCCTGGATTAGAAGCACTAACTGTATTAGCCATCCCAAAGACATTAAATCCTTGTGGAACCTGCGCAGGTGCTGTCTGTGGTTCCTGCTGAAACAGTTCATTGTTGGACTGACTGGTTTGAAGGTGTCCATCACTAACACTGTGAGCTAGAGTCCTACTTCCATTCATTCTACTTCCTTCTCTTCCATGGTGATAGACGTTCTGTGACTGCAAATCCAAATTAAGAGATGTCATGTGATTTCGTAGTCCAGGAATCCCAGAATCATCCGAAAAACTCAGGTCTCCTTCACCATAGAGATACTTTGTGCTCTCCTGGGAGAGAACTGCGCAACAGGCATCCAAATTATTGTTATTCTACAAAAGACAGATGAAAGTCTAACATTACTGATAAAATATTGCCACAGATGAATACATCCAATCATAACTGAAAAATTAACAAAATAGCATCAGATAGAAAGCTTTAGGTGGCTGGCTAGCACAGCTGCTCTACACACACAAAGGGTTTGCATGTGAAGCTCACTGCTCTGGGAACAGTGACTCAGCCAGTAGCACCAAGGGCAGAGGTCTGCACTGCCTCCGAAGCAGTGACAGGGAGATCCTGCACCTTGGCAAGCTAGCTTTATACAGCATGATGCACCTTGGATGAATACTTTCCCTATTCCTTCTCAGTTTCAGAACCATCTTCAGCAGTGACCAAATCTCTGGCTTTAGGGAGGAAAATGACAGCAGGAATGGATTCACAGCATCTGCATGGTATTGATTAATAACTTAAAAATAGAAATAAAAACACATGTTTATTTTAAATGTTTTCCCAAATACCTCAATATCACTTCAATAATGCATTACCTCCTGCTGAAAACAGAAAGTGAATCTTATGAAGAAACATGCCGACCCAGGGAACTGTACATGACTTCAGAAGAAATGTAAAAATTCAGTTTATACAAATACAGCAGGATTACTGTTTTGTAAGATAAAACTATTAATTGATAATCCAGAGGACATTTGTATTTTTATTTTAAACCACTGCTTGCAAAGCTTTTTAATACTTATACTTGGACCTTTTAAAACCTGTAATAGGATGACTTAGAACAGAAACCACAGCCTAGCTAATTATTTTTTTAAGAACATTTCAGAAGCAAACTGCTAGCCTCTCTTCTCCTTTTCCATATGATTAATAATATTGTACTCTAATCTTCCCAATTCAGTTTCCTACATAAGGATTTTTAGAAAGAGTGAACATGCATCAGTGACCTAATTTCTTCCTACTGTGCTCAGTCTTTATCACTTTTCACACAGAACCTCCCACCCCCCAAGAAATAAAGGTTAATACTTTCAGCCAGAATAGCACCTGTTCAGGCCCATGTTATTAACACTAAAAGGTGGCAAATCCATCCAGCACATAGAAACAGTTACTAGAAAAAAATGCATGTGATCAAGGAAAAAAATTGCATGTGCCAAGTAGCAACATTATCAGTTAGTCAAAGAGTAACACAACCAGATAAACTGATCCATGCTACATGCTTTCTATTACATGGTTTTTGTTAAACTAGAAGACATTTCTCATTCTTCAACCAAGATGAAGGTGACAGTGTTGTGCAGACATAGCAAGACTGTCTCTACCTTACAGATTTACAAAAAAAAAAAAAAAATTCAAGAAGAAAGAAGTGGGAGAGGGTTGACAAGGCTAAATTTCACCCACAAAACCAAAACTATGTGTTCGTTTCCAAATTAAAGAAAAAAAAAATCCCCAAAAAATCCTAGCCACAAAACTTTTTACAATTACAGGATTCCCTAAGGGCTATCTAACAAAGCCAGCTCTGTATAAGGAGTGCTGCTAAAATGTATTCAGAAGTATGAAAATGGATCAAATTGATGATATGCATATTGGCTCTATGGTTTGGAATAAGCACCAGAGGACAAAGTAATCAAAGGAAGTTAGTAGTAAAGAAAGGGAACACGCGGACAGAACAGTGGGTAAGAGAAGATAAGAACAATAGCCTGGTATTTGTTGCAAAGGAGAAAAGGGAGCCAGAAAAGGGAAAAAGATACGATGCCACAGAAAAACAAGCTAGAAAGATCTCAAAGGCAGATTCTGCATGAAGTGAATTAAAATTATTAACAGAAAGGCCAAAAATACCAAACCAAAAGGGAACAGGCCAAGCTTGCAAGGCCCTTACATTCAGCTTGAATGCATTTCTTTGGACAATTTTTTTTTTCTTTTTTTAAGACCGCATCCAATCAATTCCAAAATTTCAGTGACGTCAATGAGAAAATTGGAGAACTCAAAGGGGAAACGGGGGCACATGGAACCCCTGGCATCTTCTGGCTGGCAGAGGCAGAGTTTCAACCGCTTCTAGCTCTTTACAGATCAGAGAACCGGTTGATGGCAGAACTGAGCATATTCCAGCAAAACAATACCCCTCATCTTATCTCTGCCCATGTCCCAATTGAGTTTAAAAGTTGGCACCCTGAAAGAGAAAGAAAAAAAAAAGAAAGAATAAGAATGTTGGAGGGAAATAAGGAAGCAAGGAGAGGACGTAGACTTGAGGAGCAGGTATAGAACGCTCCAGACACAAAAATAAAACAACAGGAAACAACGTCCACAGACTCTGGGCACTGCAGTGACTCCTTTAAATGAGGAGAATGGGAGAGCTGAATGCAGGAGGCTTGTTGGGAAGAACAGAGGGATACTGAACAGAGGAAAACTTTTAAGGAATATTCTGTGCTGTCAGCCAAAGACTTTTTACTCCCTAGATTAAGTAGGTTTAAGTTTCCTCCAGTTAGCTCTTTGGTGGTAGTTGCCTCCAATTAGCTGTTTTTACTATGTTATATATTGTTTAGGTATTTCAACAGTGGGCTATTTATTTGCATATTCTCTTTATCCTTAATTTTTTCATTCTAAGCATATAATGGTATAAACCTTTCTTTAGGAACAGCTCTAAGTGTTTGGCTACAAAGAATTCATGGAGGATCAGTATATAAGTATCTGTACATTTTTTCTGCACAATTGACAGGGATCCAAATAAATTTGCCTTGTTATAAAAGCCTCATCAATAATACTATAAACTGCATAATTACATATATTCTTTCAGATTCTCACCTGGGGTATCTTATAATTCCTAACTTAAAAATAACGTAATCCTGACATATGATCCCTGCACATAAGCTACTGCGGGGGCAAGGCATTTCTAATACCAAATGTCCTCGAGTACTTGTCTTTGACCTAAACTACATTTACTGCCTTTGGAATTTCCTTATTGGAAATTCCTTCCACAATGTTCAGCTACAAGGTGGCAGAACTCAGGATTCAGACACCGTTCCAGTAGCATTGCAAACATGTGCACAAGTACTCTAAAATTCTGCTTTTCAATCTTTTCCATCAGTCCAAGTATCACATTTGTTGGTTTGAAGAAGTCAGGTTAGGCAGCTTTTATAAGAACAACCCCAAACAAACCAAAACACAAACAAACAAACAAACAAACAAAACCCCGATCCAAAGAGAGTGGCAAAGCTAGAAGTTGCGTCAGAGAAACCAGAGCTCATGAAATTTCAAAGAATCACCAACACGACAGGATTTTCTTGGTGAGTCTTTGTTCACAAAAAAGGTAGCTTTCCAGTGTGACAAATTAGTTTAACAATACTGCACACATGGAACATTAATTACTCTAGACTGTTTTTGAAAGATCCTCTTATGAAAGCTGACTTAAAACACTTTCTCAAAATCAAAACCCTTACCCATAAATCTGTCATAATATGGGATGTACAGTATCTTTTCTTCACAGTTATAAGGCTTTTTTATTAAAAGAAATCCACTGTATTCAATGTTATGAAGACTGCTGAGTGTCTTTAAGACAAGCATTAGTTTTTAAATTTATCAAGAATTACATTTAAAAGATGACTACTGGTGCATTCATCAAGTCCACAGACCTTGCTGAACAAGCTGTTCTCATGTTTGAAGAACAGAATTGCACTTATAGTATAAAGTCCTACAGAGCACTAACATAAAAATAGCAGTGTATAATCCTGAGAACAAGTACAGGCAATTTATACTCTGCTTTAGTTTCCTTTGCAGCTAATTAATGAGAAAGAAGGGACTGGTGAAAGCTTGAAACCTCATGAGCCCCAGGTAGAATTTTGCCTTCTTGAAAAATCAAATTCTGTTGATGAAATGTACTTTTCACAAATTCTTACTCTGGAAAGACTGGAGAGTCATGACAAAGTCTTGGCAATATGAATGTTAAATTGTCACAGACACTCTTCTCAACAGTACAAACACTTTATTTGGATGTATGTGTGTGTGAGTGCATATATGTAAGTAAGTATAGAAAAACATGTATTTCATACATAAAAATACACATAAATAGCAAGACAAACAATTAGGATATAAAAGAATGTTGAATCATAACCACAGATGTCCTAGCCATAGTCCAGAGAGAGTTTCTGGGAAGCTGTGATCCATCATTTTCCTACCAGTGTATACTGATCCAATAATATGACTATTTGGATAACTCTCTTATTAACTAGAGTAAATAAAAAGTTGAATATCTCAGAATAAAAAAGAAAATCAATCATTATGGATGCTTTGAATCAACGGAAAATGCAAAGCAAACACGTTTAAGCAACATAGTTAAGTAAGTCTACCACCTTTTGTTAATTCTAGGCATTTAGGTGTCCCTATTGAGCTTTGGAGGGACATTAATTTATCTTCTGAAGTAGCTAACATGATGTTACAGAACAAGAAGCTGATACAAAATGTGTTACGTGGTATGCATTCTGATAGTGGCAGGATTAAAAAGAGACAGCTGCATGTAGAAGTTGAGAATATGCAGCTTTAGCACTAACTACAGCACTGGTCAAAAATGCTTTGTTACTAGCAAGAAATCCATTAATTAACTACATAGACCTCAAAGGTACATTAAAAAAAAGAAGTTCATCTGGCAGCCAAAGCCCTGGGCAGATGCACACCAGTGCCTCACCCCCACCCAGGTCTAACACGGTGCAGGGGAGGCTACAAGAAGCTCCTCCTGCCTGAGAGTGCCCAACTCAGAGCCCCTGGCTGTGCCCACATCACACTCCAGGCTCCCTGCTGCAGAGGGTACATAAGGTACCCCCAGTGCTGGCTCTGCAAGCCAAGGGAGCTGGGAATTGAAAGCATCAGGGTCAACCTGCACACAGGCAAGGGCCCACCTTTGAGTCTGATGGAGACCAGGTAGCAAAGTTGCTTCTGGACCTGCACCAACACTCAATTAAAATAAAATTGTAAAATGCCCCACTTTGTAGCATTGCCTTAAATTGTCTCTGCTGGACTCAAGCTGACTTGGCATCCCTCCTTTTGCCACAGTTAGTTTTGGCTCTTGAGATGGCCAAAAGGCATGAGCATACCGATTGGTAAGACAGTAATCTCCATGCACACACTGATTATTGATTTACAGCTGATTTGCTTTGGACCACCCCTCATTAGGCATTGAGAATGAGAGGCCGATTTAACACTCTGCTTGCTATGCAATATAAAGAAATTGGCTGCATATATTTGTTTCATTTATAGAGAAAAACAGGAAGAAAAACATCTGCTTTCAAAGGGGACGCCCATACAGAAAGCCTCAATTAGCAACGCTGCTTACTTGTATAGCCATGAAGAGAGCACTGACCTGTAACATGCATCTGGACACAACACCTTCAGGTACCTCAGGAAACTTCTGTCGCAGGTCATGTAAAACCTGAATATCAATTTGCTGGCTTCCTTGGGCCATTCGTATATTGCCTGGTCAGGATTGTTTTTCAACAGGCAGTTTTAGGCCTTAGTAAAGGGAGTACTCATCTCTTCTGTCCCAGCATTTTCTGGAAGAGAAAGGAAAGCCTTGAGACATCAAAAGCAGGCACTTCTGATGTACAAAACACTCCACAAAAAACTGAAACACCCATACAAGATCCCTTTTCAATTATGCAACCTAAGTCTGTACTTTATTTTGATGTCTTCCTGTGTGACATCTCTGACTAAGTAATCGTCCTTCATGCACTCATAACCTTGAAAATTGCCCATTTATAGACACATCTGGAGATCAGTTTCCTTCTACCTTTGGTTTTATACTGATATTATAGAATATATGAAGAACAAAAAAAAAAAAAGACTTGATTTATCAAAGTATTAAAATGATTTGGTTTAAGAACAGCATTTTTACTTATATTAAACATAACTGAACACAAAGTAGTCCACATCAAATATTGGAAAATAGTGTTCATTCAACTTTTGAATGTACCTGGATTTTTACAATTACCATCATTGTTTTTGGTCACTGTCAGGATATTGTGGATAGAAGTTCAGTGTCTCAAAGCTTCAGAATTTACTAGCAATTGTAGACTTGGTTTTCACCCAACATACTTCATAATACTCTGAAATTATTACTAGAAGAAAATAACACTGCAACAACTTAGGCTTCTTCAACTAATTCTGTTTCTGCTTTGAAGAAAACTACGAAGATCTATGAATAAGGCTTCCACTATCACCCAGTCAACACATTCATACAAATTATTTGTCCAGACCATAGGATATCTACAAGCTTTTATCAAGAAGAACTTCTACCAATAAATCTTCAAAGAATGCATCTGTGTGTTAAGCAATGGGATGCTATCTTCTTCATATAAACTATTATAAATAAATGTGACCATAGGGTTCATAAAAACCCTGATGTAGTCAACTGCAATGTACATTCACCTCTTAAATTAGCAAATCCCATTCTAGCACCCCCATTAATTTGATTCACTTTCTCTGTGGCAGAAGTAGAGCAATTAAACAAGTTACTCAGTTTATGTCTTGCTAGAAGTACACCCATGTTATTTCTTCAATGGTTTACAGTGCTAGACTAACCTAAGCAGTGACAAGACACTACTGATCTTGCATCTTCTCTAAAGAAATTATAAGGAAAACCACTGTTCAAATGAAACTAAACAACTACATTGTTTATCAAAAACTCTACTGCAATACTTCTCTAATTAAACTTCAAATCTGACAAGATCTCAGCAAGTCCACAAAAACAAAAGATTCTATTAAACAAGAAAACTGGTTTACCCTAGTTCAGTATCAAATGCCATTTTTCCACCAATCTTATACTGAGCAGTCCATAAAACTTCCTGCTAAATAGTTAACACCCCTCAATCCTCCTAATACTTAATTTTTTTCCCAATTTCTCTAATCTACATTAGAACAAACCACTTTGCAATATGCTCTGTTTATTTCAGAATAGCAAATTCCATTATCTCCATCTCAAGTTCCCTGCATAGTACCAAAATTTTGTATTTACTCTTTATTTAAATTGTAACAGCAAAAAAGCACCTTTACAGATGCCACAGCAAAAACTTCATGGAAAGAGATTAATGCATATAAGTATTTTCAAAAAACAGAGAATAAATTTAAAAACCAGTATTTAAAACAAATGTTCCACATTGTCACCCCAGCACTTCATTATTTTAAAGTATTTTGTATTCTAACTCATTTTTCAGTGTCTGAAGTCTTGATAAAACACACAATGACAACTTCCCATTTATTACTCCAAAACAGCAAAATACTATAACAATTCCCTTGAAATTCAAAAGTGCTAACAGAAAACCTTGTCTGCATCTTCATGAGGCATAAAATTACTTAGGGGTCATCATTCAATGCCTGCATTGTTCCATTATTTGTTGGCAGCATGTGAAACTTGTGAGATTGCTGATTTTTTTTTTCTACTGTACTTTTAAGATTTTGTGGCTTAGCATCAAGCAGATGCTTGTGGGCAGTATCCCTTTACATTTTAATTTTTAAAATTGGCTTATAAATTTTTGCATGTGTGGATCAAATGTGTCAACATAAAAAATATGATATTTACTGTAATATGGGAGGAAGTAAACCAAAGAGGCTCTGCCCCCACTATCTTAATTCAGAGAAATATACTCCAACACAAAAAGAAAGAAGTTTTCCCCCCTTAGTTTCAATTACAACAGGCAACTAATATGGCTCCACTGACAATTTAATATATAAAAATATATCATATGAATATGAATGTCTCATTCCAATCATCACTTCAAGAAGAAAAACCCACTAAAGAGTTCCAAGATATCAAAAGATTATTAATAAACTCAATTTAACCTTAAGGAAGACTGAAGTAAGGTCATGAGGCCTTTTGTGGCCTCTCTTGTAAGACAGATGAAAAGGTTTATTCCCAGTTCTTGGTGTTGCAAGAAACTACAAAAAGGACTCAGGTTCCACCTCCAGAGGCAAACTTAAAGGAATTGAAAGTTACTTTGACAGATGCAAGCCTAAGGAACAGACACTGCTGTAATCCATGGAACTCAGGATCACCCAGAATATTGTTAGAAATATTCTTAGAATATTGTTAGAAAGTTACATATGCTAGTGGAAAATAAAAGGCAAGAATGCTAGAGTGAATAGCCAAGACAGCCAGTAATAAGACTGTAGAAGAAAAGGGTACCAAGAGGAGGCAAAGGAAACTGCTGGCAGCAACGCTTTGGCTTCATTCAGGGACTCTGGCATAAAATTAAAGGCAATACAGAATTACAGAAGTAATCAGGAAAATCTATTCAAGAAATTAATTATTGGAAGAAGGAAAATTCAACACTGGTGACTCAGAGAAATAACTCTTCCTAAAATCATTAATATCAGAGTTTAATTACAAAACAAGACTTCTAAATACTGGAGTGCAGTACAATATGAAGTTATTTTTGTAGTAATGTTCATTTACTAATCGTTTTACATACTGCTTCTAGCTATTTAAAAAAACCAAAACCAACAACCCCTTCAATGTGACTTTATAACGCTGAAGAGAGACAGAGATCCCAGTGCTCGTTTATGCCAGAAATACTAAATAACCGGAAGAATTAATTAGCTGTGTTCCTTTTCAAAGAGTATTGGCACGATCCCCAGACAACTTAAAAGGCCTGGCAATTGTATCATGATGGAGCTCCTGTTGAAGCTTTACTCTGTGAAAACTATTGAAACCAAAGTAAACAATGTGTCATCTCCCAAAGACTACTCAGAACCATGAGTATGAGACAAAATAAACTGCCTCTCTTGTTTATGAAAATATTCAAAGACAACTTAATGTGAAATATAATTCAGATGCCAAATACTAGGCTGTTATAGTGCTGGACCAGCGCTAGCTAAATACATAATTTTTCAAGTCTCCTTTCTTCTGACAGAGCCCATGTTTAACATATCACAGACAATTCTTCAATACAAACCTTAACTTAGTATCACATTGACTTTCCACAAAACACTTATAAAGCAGGAGTCCTTCAGAGTAGATTCTGCCCAAATGGATTTTATGAAAAAATTAAACCTGACAAAATCTAAACAAACAAGCTGAAACACTAGATTGTTATCTGCACTTCTTGTTCACTACTATTTTTTTCTTACTGCAACTTCACATGAAGTCCATGTCACAATAAATATCAAAGGTAATTGTTCAGATTTTAACATAATTACTGTATTTAATAATTCCAGTTGAAGTTATGATGCAGTCATTATGACTGAAGTCCCATTTATGGTCAGCTACCATTCGGGAAACAGCCTTTGTGCCTTCAAGAGAGCAGCTTTTGGAAATATGCAGAACACTGCCACAGTAATCAGTGCCTTTCACCTTTTCCAAACTCAAATCAATGCAACCCTTATATTTTCCTTGTTAGTTCAGCCACATCTATCTAATAAATAAACTGCTTACACTTTTCTGCGGTTTTAATCCGATCACATCTGATCTGCGTTTTCTTCACCTGGCTAAAATGCTGTAAAAGTTATCTGTCTGAAAGCTCATTTTAGAAATCTGACTGTAAATATTTCTTAATAGAGTGAATGCAGAAACAAGAACATTTTCTTGTAGCACTAATGGTGCAGGTTACAGAAACTGCATAAAAAGACTGCTGTAATGACAAGAAAACAGATGCAGCAAGTTGCAATGCAAGCCTGGTAGAGGTTGCTAAACCAACAGCAGAAACACACAAGCAATTAAAAAGATCCCTGAAAAAAACCAAAACCCAACAAAAAACCTCAAAAGAAACGACCCAGTCTTATCTCAGGCTCCTTCATCATGACTAAGGCACACTGATTATGTACCTGTGCAATGGTAATTCCAAAAAGTAGAATTATCTTCACCCCTCCTCATTCCATGCTTTCATGAGCAGTACCTTCTACCTTCTCCCATATACTTAGCTATGTTTTTTCCTGTTATCAAACACCTATCCAGGCACCAAGCAAACAAATATTACGAAACTTCTATGGGCTCTTTTTCCAGCCAGGCCTCAATTCTGACGTTTCACTCCAATAATTCAACTAAAGACTAACCTTAGGTCACTTTCCATAGAGGGTTTCTTTACACTGAACTGCCTGAATGACAAAGTATAGCTGATATTATTACTGCTAGCATTTCTTCCAGCTTTCTTTAAAAACATAATCTCCTCTCCAGTCTACAAGACTGGCAATCACAATATAAATATATGAATCTCTACCTACAGAAGACCCCTTTTAAGCAGGATCTCCATTCCTCTGACAGTAACAAGCATAGTAATCTTATTGCCAGTTTGTACTTATGTGTTTAACACTCTCCTTACAATTAGAAGTATGCTTTTGTATCCCTATTGCTTGGGGTAAAAAAAAAAAAAAAAAAAAAAAAAAAAAAAAAAAAAAAAGAAATTAAATAGCAAGAAATAATGGCATTCTTTTCTCCCTATCTAGCCGTAATAGACTTTTTCTGAATGCCTACATGGAGCCAAATATCAGGCAGCATGAACACACATTTGTTTTCTTAAAATTAGAATTTAGATCAATTTTATAAAGGAAAAAATATAGAAACAAGAACATTCTACCCCAGAGTCCCATAGTCTTTCTGCAAAAGAGATTAAGAAGTGACAGGACAAAATCTAAAAGCTTACACTAACATTACTAATGCTTTAAATGAATGTTTTTTAAAAGAAGTGTGAGAACTGGATGATGGAAACAGGTTTATTAAATATTCCTAGTAGAATTTAATTGTTCTAATATATTACTCAGCTTTTCCATGGTTAATTTGAATCATTTCAACAGTTCTTCATCAGTATCTCTGCTTAAAGAATAGTATTATCAAATCCAGATGTTAGACTTCACTCATTACCATCTTTTAAATAAATAAAAAATGCATATATTTAGCCCATCACAGTTAGTTTCCCATCTCATCCTCAACAGATACCTCCTTGTAACTGTTTGCCACATTTCTACTCTGCACTGTTCTGAATCCAAACAAGAACATGAAGGATATAAACCTGATTTCATTGCATGACCTCAAAACTGAAAAGAAATCAGAATTGCAAATAAGCATCACTAAGAGGTTTCCCCAAGCACATTACTGAATTGGATCAAACCAAAAGACTTCTATCAAATAATTAATGATGAGCAAGGTCAGAGGAAAATGGCAAACTCTGGAACAGTTCAAAGAAAATAACCTGTTCCTATAGAAAATTTATTTTAAGGGACCATACCTGGAAGCAATTCCTACCTGGAAGCAATTCCTACCTGGAAGCAATTCCTACCTGGAAGCAATTCCTACCTGGAAGCACAACTTGGTATTTTTTCTTCCGTCAAATTCATTACAAAGAGTAATATCCAGAAATAAATTTTTATTTAACACATTTTATAATGTCTTTTAAACTCCTGGCCAGAATAACAATGTACTTTAATGGGTCCCATAGCAAAAGTGTGCACACATGAAACATTCAAAGAGGTTTAATCTGTCAGGTATTTCCTTGGAAACTATGAGCAGTTACACAATTTCTTTTTCAAGGGAAATTAGTTGGGGTTGTACTTTTTTCATGCTGAGCAAATGACAAAAAAAGGGTTTTGTTTGACTGTGAATTTTTAAACCTTGCTAGTTCAGTAATGCTAATGCATACTAATAATTAAGGGATTCTATTAATGGATTTTACCTAAATTTGGGTTGGATTTTTTTCCCTTTCCCTTAAGAGAATTAATTAAAAACAAAGCCATCATCTTTTATTGTAGGTCATTCTGTCAATGCTATGAAAGCATTGCCTTTTCACAGCTAAGCAATATGTTGGCAAACCACACACATAAGCATGTTAAAAATGAAGTTTCTCGGATCACTGTAAAAATTTCCTCAGGAATATGGTTTCATTAGAGAAAAATCAACCACAACAGTTGAGCTTGCCTTAAGCAAGTATGTTAACAACAGAACCCTGTAAAACTTTGAAATTTGTAAAAAGACTTTAATTCATTTTTACTGGAGATGAACTAAAGGTGAGGAAAGCAAAACACCTCTAAGATAGCTGAGAAGGCATTTTCAGTTCTTCCTACACTTATTCTCCGAGACACACGGAACTGTTTAAGAGCAACACTTCTCATGTGCTCTCCTGTCTGCACAGTTCTAGCAAGACCCCTAAAAGCTCTACATCACTACCCACTAAGTTATCCTGGAAATGCATGTGAAGATAACAATTCCATTCCTGAATTATATGTATTCTGAAGTAGTGCATCTTAAATACAGTACTTGATGAAACCCAGAATCAAAAGTCCAAGAATGTTATAAACCTATCCTTATGAACCATCTTCTTCACCTTAGAAGCAACCGAATGTTTTGTAGGTGTCTTGTAAAACCCATTTCGTGGCAATTGTAGGAGTCATATGGAAATGAAATATACAAAGCTAAAATTGCATTGCATAATCCAGTCAGGGTATTTTTTAAAATTATATGAATGAACTCCACAGTAACTCTACATTCTGCCTGCATTAGGATTCCAGTCCTAACATTCCTTCACGTCATTTTACCTAGATAATCAAAACCCTCTACCTTTAAATAGATTTATTTCCTTCTTTATTATGCAAATACGTACATATGTTTCCATTTGTCAGCTTCCCAATGAATGGAAAAGCCATTATTAATTCATAAAAAGGTCAACTAGCAAATATTAATCTTCACATCCCCAACTGTGATTGTATCAGGTTTCTTCCACATATTAACAATATGAGAAAGCTGTCAAGCATTTTTTTTCCCTTCTGCACACTTAATTTCAACTGTCATTGCAGTGTAAAGCTTTCATAAAGATAATCCTCTATGAACTCTCTGAAGTCAAAAGCAGGTGTGACTGTTTTGAAGAGCATGCACTATTTCCAGTGCAACTGTTCTAAGAATTGAGGGAAGAGAAAAAAACTTAGGACAATAAAAACGCCCATCAGAGAAAGAGGCAGGAAAACCACACCTATATGACCAGACCTCATTAACAAATCTTGAAAAAGTAACTGAAAGCAATGACAGTCTACGAAGAAACATGAATAAACTTCTTTTTTTTTAATTCACTTGACTATATCTCCTTTAAAATCTGCTTTTGATTGATGACTAACAGAAAGATATGAAGGCTTCCTAAAATGAAGTAATGATTTTAAACAATCAGTTTAAATCTAGCTAGATGCTATAATCTCTCACAGATTCTCTGATCCCAATGTGCACAATGTAAGAACATAAATATCCTGCTGAGTCAAAAAAGGGTCATTTTAGCTCAGCATTGTTTGCAAGAGTGACAAAAAAAAGCAATATTCAGAATATGTAAGCCTAAGCCTTTTTTGAGCACATTGCTCTCATTCTCTCCATATGTACAACTGTGTAATTGAGGAAACTCAAGGGCAGTGCCCTACCTATTTTCTTTACAGACCTGTTGATGATGTATTCATCAAACTCCTTTTTTTAACCTACTGAAATTATCTGCTCCTCTAACACACTGTGGCAAGGAATTCCAGAAGTTTACTACTCTCTGTATTTTGAAATAATAATTTAAAAATCAACCAAAAAAATCTTCCTTAGACTTTTTTCAAACTTCTTATCCTACAGGTTCTGAGTGGTACACAGTTCCAAGCTGCAAGATTTTGTTAAGTTCTGCATTCACCACCTGCATTAATTTTCAAGCTTCACTAATAAATCCTCTACAATCTTCACCTCGCCAAACTGGTAAGTCTGTCATCTAAATGCCTCCTTGGAAGGCAAGAGCTGTTGCCTTGATTAAAAATAAAATAACATCTTCTCACCACCTTCTCTAACACCAACATATGCTCCCTGAAACACAGGGCCTGTAGCCCTCAGTACTCAAGGGGGGACATACCAGGGCTTTACACAGAAACAACACCATTTTCTCATGCCCTCAGTATCTTCCTGAAGATGCCCAATAGCCCTGCTGGCTTTTCCATCTGCTCCTGAACATTGCACCAAAAGTTTCACGTAACTCCTCACCAATCCAAGACTGCTTTTCTCAGTTGCAATGAGTTATGAATGTAGTGCCTGTGCGCAAGACCAGGCTCATTACACACCATGAGATGACACACTAGAACTTTAATAACCTATCCCTCTATTTCCCATCTTTGCCTGTCCTTCTCCGTATCTAGTACCTTAACATCATTAGCTATCAAAGTATTAAACATTTTCCTATATTTTACTACACCCTAGTTTGTTGAGTAGAAGACAGCTTGGTAAAAGCTACAACATGAAGAAGAATCAGAGCCACAGCCAATGAAGTCCAGCACACCTGAGAGTCAGAAAAGTGAGAAGTTTGTGATACAAAGCCTGAGGTACCCACTGGTTGTGAGCACTGTAACAAGTAGGGTACCTGAAAGTGTAACTTTGTTTATTGTTATGCCCCTGCTTTCATGACTTGTCATCACTACTCTACAAACAGAGCAACACTAAAAGCCGGTTCTGAGTGGGCTCCAGAGTAATGTCCAAAGTTCCAGGTTTTACATCTGACCAGTTCATATAACATCAAAGTCTTCCTTGAACAAACTGCCCCCAAAAAGCTGGAGATGTTCAAGGAACTTGCCAGAAACTTACTGCCAACAGCAGCAAGTGACGAGTTCTTTGACAAGTTCTTTGAGTAGCTTCAGGAACTTCTACAATGGCTGACTCAGGGCCAAGGGGGACTACCCTGCAGCCTAAGTACACAGAAGCCCATCTCAAAAACTCTTGGCTACAAAAACCCTTTCAATAGTATGACACCACATTCCAACTAGACCTGGATCTGCAGAGCTTGCAGACTTCTGGCTCCACCACTGAAAACCACTGTCCAGCATGACTGGCTCCTTCAGAACTGTCAATCTGAACTGTAGAATCATCAGTCCCAAGACAGTTTCACTGAACCCAGGGAAGATTCAGCTTAAGCTCTTATTTCTTACAAGCTTAAGCTAAGCTTGTATTTAATTTAAAATTCTTCACATAAATGAAAGAGACATCTCATGAAATGAGACTCACAACTCCTAGAAAGCTACATATTTAGCAGTAGTTTTTGATAGCAATTTACCAATTTAAAACCAAAACAAGACAGGACACATGCCAGGTATCAAACCTTTCAGTAAGAGATACACAATTACTACTGAAGAGCCACCATGGGACATTAAAGTATAGAAGTGGGCAAATAGGAAGGACATGATGCTTTATGTTCTTAGAAGATCACATGAATAGCTCTGGATTTCTCAATGTAAAGCTCTATTCAAAATTATACATTACAATTTCTTTTTTGAAAACAGGAATATGACTTAGAGAAATAAATTTAGATCAAAACAACTTGATCTAAAATTGCTTTTAACCAAGCACATAGAGACTCAAAACTGCATTGAAATAGTGAAGTACAAAACCACTGGCGAGTTTCATACGGAAACTCCATATACTTTACCTTTCATTCTAAAGAAAACAGCAAGGTGTCATTGCTTCAATTCAGAACAAAGTAAGAGTGCTGTTAACACTACACCCTCCCTCATGACTCAGAAGACTGTATCAGAGAAACACTCCAAACCCAGCTGGTCTGAAACTGCAATAACTCTCAGATTTATCCATCAAAAAAAAAAATCTTCAGTTTTATTATTATATTGCCAATTCAATGATGAAAGAATCCAAAAGGCTAAATAAATGCTAAGTTACATGCATGATATATAATGATTTTGTTCTCATTTATAGTGACCTACAATTGTTGAATGCAAAATTATCCTGTTGTCATGTTTCCACAACAGTGGAAAGTCTGAGAGTGAACTTTGTACCCTTTTAGTATGTTCCCAATGACAAAATTACCATATTTCGTTAAAATTCATATGAGAACATGAACATGTTGTGCCATGTTTTAGCAGTTTGCCAGCTAGTTCAATTTCTGGTATGTATTTTGGGTTATTCCGTTCACAGCAGGAAGCTCTGGAAAGCCTCTGTATCCAAGCAAATAGCTGAACTTCAGCAGTCCCTTACAGGAGCCAACAACAGCATTACAAATCTCCGAGCTTGCATTATGCAACCCAATCTTCCAGTGGTTTTGCTGATAACTAGACTGGTATTTGAAAGACTTATTTCTATGTTTCATACTAATACCAAAGCAAGTACCCCTAAAAATGCTGAGAAGCTTCATTATCCTACAGCTGGGGGTCAAAAATGAAGCTAATCAGCGATCAAGGGACATGACAGCATTTTAGGGAAAACATTCCAGAATCAAAGTATCTCAATAATTGCTCATAGTCACAGTCAAAAACTCCTGAAGATGAGGTAATTAATTTTAAACTAGAAGAGCACATATTTAGATCGGATATAAGGAAGAAATTATTTGTGTTGAGGGTGGTGGGACACTGGAACAGGTGGCCAATGGAAGTTGTGGGTGTCCCTCATTGGTGGTGAGCAGGTTAGGTGGAGCTTTGAGCAATATGAACCTCTGAAAGGTGTTCCTAGTCTTACAAGCCCCTTCAGACCTAAAACATTCTGTATCAGTGGTGTCCAAAACAAGGATAATTAACTGGATTTAGATGCAGTTAAGTAATACCTTTAGAATTTTTTTTCCCTACAATGACACAATGTTGCTGAAGTCAGGCTGTATAGTAAATTAAATGCATACAACTACCCAGAAATCCCAGCAGAAATCCCAAGGCACGCCAATTGTTGTCTTATTCACATTATATGATGTGCCATATTTTCTAGTATTTGCATTACATTTTTCCCTAGAGGAAAGAAATGGCTTGTGTATAATATTGGCCTAAAATGTTGTGATAGCACACCTAGTGTACAAAAAGTGAGATTCTGTGAAACAAAAAAAGCTTGTCCCAAGTAATTTCAAAATTATAATGAATTTTTCTTATTGCTTTGACTGAAAACATTAATTTATGGGGAAAACTCCTCAGACATTTATTTGTATGTCTCTTTCTTTCTTAGGCATACATAATGTAGTCTGTTTCCTGATTTTATATGGAAGATTTTCTAAGTATTTCCCTGATTTCATGGAACCATTCTCTAGTTTTTACTTTTTAATTAAATTTCTATATTCTTAGTTGTGCAAGCCCCGTCTATACGGTGGCCCATGCTGGCACAACCTGGTCACTGCAACATAGCCCAGTAAGAGCAGCATCCACTGTTAGAAAGCAAAGACACCAGAAACAAAGATCTTCAAGTCGTATCTCAAGAAAAGTTAGTTCTCAAATGTTTGTGTGACTATAAAAAGAAACAAAGCACACATTTCAAGTTCAGGTCTAGCTGCACTTTTGACACTCTCCAGTTCTTTGAAATTCAAATCAAAATATACATGTTCTTATTTGGATGATGTTTACATTTGGCAAGTATAGTCCTTTTACTATTTTTTTCCCCTGTTCCCTTTATGTCTCTGGAATGTGACTAAATGAGGTAAGTAGGTAACTTAATTGTGGTTTAGACAAGCACATGGAACAAATTCAAAAGGTGCCAGTATAGCCCCACCTGAGTTACCATTATGAGAGGCCAGAAGTTGTCTAAAGGTTGACAGTTCAGTCCCTCCTCTTACTGAGGATAACAGTATAAGTTTAACTATAAGGATCTAAAGGAACATAAAGGATATAAGAGTAACTCTTGCCATAAGCAGGAGCTGGAGAAAAATAATCCAGGTCTGGAAAACTGATTTGAAGGAAACTACCACCTCTTCACTAAGACTTAAATTAATCTTGTTTTCTTAGTAATTCCCAGAATAGAGCCAAACAGTCAAGAGATCTCTCCATCCTTCATTTGTTCTATTGCTCTAAAGGTTGTTACTACTGCAGCAAAGGCACCACTACGGCAACGCTTTTGAGTGCAGATGTGGTGGCACCGAGCGGAAACCTCCTCAGGCCATGGAGAGAAACATTTTTACTACATTTCTAACTCAGCCACTGAGATACAATAACATTTCACACAGCAAGAGAGGCCTCTAGCTGGAGGAATTCTGGTTACCCAATTTTAAAACAGAGCTTCTGACAGTAGGTATATTACAATAATAATAATAAAAAATAATAAAAAAGCATTAAAAGTTCTCATTTCCTGCTGCAATAAGGCTACTATGAACAATAACATTGTTATGAATATTGGTGCTGGGTCTTTGCCCTTGTAGCCCTGTTATGTACTGTTCATCATATTCTACAAAAGAAAAGCCAGACCAACACAGTAACTGAATAAAAGGCCTCCAAAAAGCATGACTGTACCAAAAGTAAATTAACAGTGGTGATACTGTGAATTACGTTTAACTGCAATGCCAATTCAGTCATATGACAGACAAACTCTGGCAGTAGTATTTTCTTTAAATAGATCTTGTTTTGCATTAATTATTTTTCATTGTGTCTAAAATCAGTGTGTACTGTTCAACAGTTGATACAGCTGCTACAGAGCAGCCTATATTAATGGTGACTTAAATGAGAAAAGGCATTAAATACACATAAAATAACTTACTTTTGCAGAAAAATAATCATAAAGCACTGGGAAGTTTAGAGTAAAAATATTAGTAACATCACAGTTAAGCCTGATGTGCTTTCACACACACATCACTCCTAACACCCTGCAGGAACTGCATAGTACTGCCAGGAAGAGAGCTGCACACTCTGAACTTAACACACTGGAAAACAACCAAAGAGACAATTTCTCTCTTCTTATCATACTCCAGCTCATTCATCATCTTTCTCTTGTATTGCAGGAGGCAAAACACTACATTTCAGAACTGTATCATCTTCCAAACACTCTTATCAATGCAGTCTCCTTGCTGATCTCATTTTAAAACATAGCAGTAACTAACTTGTTAGAACACAAGGAATTTTTCCAGGTCACAGGGTCAAAGACTCTGATTCCCCATATGCTAAGCAGGCACTTTTAAGAAGAAGATTAGCATTTTGCAAAAATTTATAGAAAGGACTCTGTCAGCATGTGTATACAGTGTGCATAAAAAAACCTCCATTCAGCTTGCTGAAGCCACATTCATACAGCATTTCACTGTGATTCACTGACTACTTTGAGAATGCTTGGTTTATACAAATCATTCAAAAGGAAAGTGAAAAATTCTTGAGCAGTAAACTGGCTTTAGGGAGATTATCTACTTAGAGAAAAGCAAAGATACCAAGGATAGCTTGAGCAACAATATTTTGAGCAAGTCTGCAAGCTATTACAAACTGTATGATTTAAGAGCAGAACAATTTTGCTGTCTTCCATCTTCAGTGCTCTATCCTGGACACTACAAACAGCTACTTGTACACCAAAAGGCACCTTTGACACCACACACAAGTGTAGTTGGAAGCTTGGTGGTGGAATTTGTGATCCCATTCCCACGAAAGCCATAGCAGAAAGCATTTAATCGATCATCAGCAACCCACAGCTGCATGCACTGCACTACAAGTGGAAGAAACAAGCCAGTTCACTTCTTCCTAGCTGTCATGTACAGCCAGGAGACCACAGAACTTCCTCCTAGGAGGCATGTGTTAAAATACACCATTTACAGAAAAACTGGAAGTAGGTAGCTTTGGACTGTTAAAGAATGCATCAAATGACAGAACAAAAATAATTCTATTTCATATGTACCACACTTAAGTAAGAATTTGAACAGTTGCTAAGCAGCAGCAGGCTGTGCACATCACATCAGATTTCAATATTTCATTGTGTTAGAGAAAGTTTTGCAAAATCATCTATCAAAAGCTTTCAACTATTTAGCCATATTTCATCAAAAGTGCAGTCTGAAACCTTATTAACCAAGTACTACAGCAACTAACACAGATAATAAATACAGATGCTGTCATGTCACAAATAACACACATCTGTATTTTAGTCCTCTAGAGCAAAATAACAGACAACCAAGTAACAGAGAAAGCACTTAGATTTTGGCAGAGACCTTTTCCCCTATGGACAGAACAGGCTGTCCCCACAAAACTGGTATTTACCAAATGTGGCTCGATGATCAAATTACATTTTCTCTGGTATTCACAAAGTAGTGAATGCATGTGTCACAAAAAGTCACAAGAAATCCACAAAGCTGAAGAGTAACTGCAAGTATTCCCTTTACTTTCCAGATACTCCTTTCAGAAAGCATGCTCAATTCTGTGATCTGTATGCAAAAAGTCACTTATTTTTTATATTCATATTTAAAGAACAAAATTTCACTCACATCAATTTAAGTCACCGAAAAATATTCAAGTAACACAAATAATTGGTTCAGGATAGTAATTAGACTGATCATAATGTCTCAAAAGCAGGACCTTTCTTATAATTGAGAGTGCCAAACTAAGAGCACAATTTATGGCAAAATCCAAATGCATGAGAGAAAGGAAGAAATTAGTTGCTAAAGAGAGAATTTAAAGAGAGAAAGTGCTTATTCAGATTATGGACTCCATAGGTAACACTCATTTCACTTTTCTTCTTTATTCTTTCTTAATTAAAATCTCCAAATAAATACTAATGGAAAACAGTTAAAGTTTACCAGAACAAAATATTTAAGGCCCTTCATTAAGTGCCCTAAGCAAATGATACTTCCAAATATTTAGACAAAAGTCTACTGGCTTCAATGCAAATGAAAGCTGTCTACTCAGCCAACTAAAAGTTTTCTGTCTTTCAACTCTTCAAAGTAATTCCAAAATTAACACTCTGGCCTACTTTCTTTTGGAAAAAAAAGTAGAAAAAAAATTCCTTTGAATATATATGTCTGAAATCTCCCTGAGCCTTTTCAAATCAGGAGTAAAGGCCACTCATAGTTCCAGATGCAATCAGTGAAGCTCCAGAACTCAGATTATTAGATCTGTCAGCTGCCTCCTGTGGCACAAGGCTGGCAAAGTCAGGAAAAGCATAGAACTGGCTCCTTTAGATTCTCTGAAGACCACAAGCCCACAATCACTATTCTCACTCACTGTGAGGACAAGATTATCACATCAATCACCCCCATGAGAAGACTATGAGATGCAAGTTGACTGTGTGGCAGCAACAGCCAGCCTTGCGTGCTCCTTTACTAATGAAGGGCTTACAGATTTAGGGTGAAACTATGTGAGAAAGCTGAACAGACCAAAATCTTCAGCTTACCTTGCCTTTTTTTGCCACTCTGCTCTTCGACCCTGCAATTCTGCCCTCTTTCTTGCTCTGGCCACAATACCTGTCCACCTCTTCTCTGTGGCACATTCAAGAGATCAGTCTATTGGAAGATCATACCTTTCTTTTTGTTGGATTTCTCTTTGTGTTTCAGCAGCAATGAGATGCTGCATGAGCTCAAAGCATCTTGGATACATTCAACTCTATTGCATCCAGCAGACTGGAAGATCCTATCATGCAAAAAGCCTGAAAATGCATTATTCTGAAATCAAAGACTTTACTGTGAAGCTGAAAGAAATAATGAACTAGGCTGACATAAATTACACCTGCTTTCCAAGAACTGTAATTAAGAATCTGAATTACAGATCCTGTAAGCATGGCTAGACCAAAAGCTGAATTGAAGCAGTGAGTTATGGGCCATGTGTTGTTATTTCAGCAGTCAGCATTGGATCAGTGCTATGACTGGATCATTTTTATATCCCACTCTATTATACTCCCATGGGACTACATATTCAACCAATTCTACACCTAGAACAGGTGCACAAGAGCAGCAACTGCCTAAAAAAAACAAATCAAAAGCATTTCTAAGACACATGTAAAAGCAGCTTTTAGGAAGCAGTAATCTCAATTCATGGAGCCTCAAAAAATCTAAGGCTGCTCTGTCTCAAAGCACTTCCAACAGCATCCCAGACAAAACAGTATTGATCTAGAATGTTTTCTAAACTTGGGCCTATGATTCTTGAATACTCTGCAATATAAACCAACTCTATTTTCATAGAACTACTGATAAACTTAGGTTGGAAGGTACTGACAGAGGTCAACAGCTCCAAACACTATTCAAAGCAAGACTTGACTTCAGGTTTAAACCAGGTGCACAAGGTCTTAGGCAGCCAAATTCTGAAAAATGTCAAGGATGGAGATTCCACTAGGTTTCTGGAAAATCTCCTCCATCGATTAATCACATTCACTAAGAGCAACTTACTCTTTATATCTAACTGGGATTTCCTTTGTTGCAATCTATTACTTCCTGTCATTTTGTTTGCTACCTGAGAAAAGCAGTCCTGCTCCATCTTGCCTGTAATTGTAACTGTACCTGAGTCCATCTTTAGGCTTCTCTTCCCCACATTAAACACGCAGAGGATCCTCAGCCTCTTCACTTACACCACTAACCCTCTTACTTCCCTCAGCTGAAGCTGCTGCCATTTGTCAGCATTTCTTGCAATGGCAGGCTCAAGGCTGCCTGATGCATCCTCACAAGTGCTGAAGAGAAGGAATAATTACACCCTCCAGCATACTAATGCTTATGAACATTTCTTATGTTCACTCTGAAAAGCCCTTTTGCTTATCCTTTGACAAGTTGACTTACTCAGAAATACATATTGAGAAGCCCATTCACAGCTGCTGTTTGAAAGGTTTTTTTTTTTAAAAAGAAGTTTAATTAACTTGATACTTTTAGAGTGCTTTTGCACCAGCAGTTGTATTATAAATCAAGTAAAGCTAGGTATCATAGCAAATATAATAACTGGTATAGAAATACTTTACTTCTACTGTGCAATATACACATGTCCCACATCTCCCTCTTCTGCAGAACACAGAGAAAACCATTCAGGTTTGACAGCTGTCTACTTAAGAATTGAAGTGGGGAAAAACACACAGAGAGAAATGAAAGTTATGGGTCTGAATAAGGTCGGAGGAAGAGCAACAGGAAAAATTACAGACCTCCGTGCAATTTGTGACATTTAGTTCAAATTAAATTCAAACCTCTGTGCCAATTGTTTGTCTGCTGCTGTTGGGCTCTATGCAAATCCTTTATCAGTAGCTTCTGTTAGTCTCAACACTTTTTTCCAGACCTTTAGAGCCCTCTCCACTAACTAGATGCTTACATACCTCAGTGGAATTTGGTTCCATTTGAGTAAGACGTGTTTCTTTCTAGCCCAGACACATGTCCTCTCTAGACATCACAGAGAACACATTTAAATATTTGAAACTGAAATTTTAAAATGCCAAACTTTTTAATGCCAAAAATCAAAGCCACTGCTAACGTTATTTGCACAGAAGGAAAGTTTTGATGCCAGTATAGACAGTGGAAAATCTTTTTCAATACCATACTGAAGTTCATAAAAAATTGTCAAGTTCCAAGTCTTTCCATGTCATTGCAGCTGGCAGATCTTGCTCTGCCTTTTTGGATAAATGCAGGATGGACATCTATTGGCTATGAGAACAGCAAGCCTTGCAAATGGGAAAGCATATAGGTATCAAAAAGGGCTACTATGAGTAGCTGTTGGCACCAGTCATTATGAAACTAAGGAAAAAATAAAAATCCAAACCAAAACCAAATGTTTTCAGATGGACTTCTAAATTTCATTTTCCCCTCACTGCCCTGAAAAGCTGCTTCTTACCAAAAAGGAATGGAAACTGCTACTCTTTCCACAAAACAGAAGCTACCACCATGTTGCAAATAAATGGTTAGTTATTTTAAATGAGATGGTATAGTTAATTTCTTATGTGGAAATAAAAAAAGATTAAAAATATTTGAAATGCTCTGGCTTCCTCTTATCCTACAGATCTTCCAGAGGACCTACTGATTTATCTCAAGACTGACATAAAATCCCTTTTGGTCATTACAAAAGAAGTCCTCAAAACAAAAGCTTGAATGTCCTTCTACTTTACCCTAAAGGCTATGTTCAAAAGCTATAAAAAACATCAGTGATTTGTCACCAAAAATGTTGCATCCTCATTTTGACACTGTCAGGGTACTCTTCTGGACACCTTAAAAAAGCAGCTCCCTCAGTGACTGAACCACTGAGGAGGCCTCTCCCCCACCATTAATATGCAGTAGTTTTAATGACATTGACCAAGACTGCTTAACCCTTTCACTGGGGGGCACAGAGGACAATTACAGCAGTTTAGGTGTGACAGTAACCAACTAAATCATACTGGATGAATTCTCAAGACATCACAGCAAGAATTTTGACCATACTGAGCTCTTTTACATCAATGAGAGCTGGATACATTTAGAATGCATGACTGATTTTAGTCTTCCAAAGAATGCACTGAATTTTTCATAATGCAACACGGGTTACATTAAATAAATTAACAAATCTAGAGCTGGTTAATTCCACAATGTTAAAATATATTCTGAAATATTTTCACTTCATTGTTTCAGCTATAGTAAAATCGATCCCTTTTTACCAGCAGTGAGTCCTAAGTGGATTGATAGCTCAGTCAAAAGAACCCCAAATGCCACCAACACCACCAACCTGACAGGCCTTGTATCTTCCAGGAACAACACAAAACAACATATTCTAGAACAGTAAAATCTTCTGTGAACACTCCATTTCAGTCATATGAATTGAGAATGAGGAATTATGAAATACTCCTATGCATGGATTAATAGTGAAATTAGTATGTGTAATAGTAGAATAAAACACATTCTACCCACTATTATGTTTCATAGCAAAAACTAATCTAACAATTAATTATTTAAACTCTACAATATATGTAACTTGCCTTTTAAGGGAAGTATTCCTTGCATCTCAATTTATAAGAGACAAAAACCAGCTCTTCCTGTAATTTAAAATGCTATAAAGAAAATTCCATTACAAACAACACTGGACATTAGAAATGTATTTCTTCTAGATTCAGCAAAGGAAACCACTATTAATTACAGTGAAATGCATTGCCCACATTCCTTTTTCCAACATCACAGGAAATTCTGCATGAGTTGTCTTTACAGCTTCCCAACTACTGCATAATTTTCTCAAATATCAGTGACTGTAACAATTTCAGTCTTGCATAGATCAGTAAGCTTACCCTTATATTAAAATTTCTCTTCAGTGCATAGGAAAGCTACAAACAGTCAGCAAAAAAACCTGTCTACAAAGAGCAGATTTGTGTTTCCTTTCCAAGCCACAAAATGTAGAAGTTTAGTAGCTGCTTTTTTCCTCCCCTCCATTTTAATGAAACCTTAAACTTTGCATAATTAGAAAAAGCTCTTTGCAGTTGTTGCCATAGGGATAGAGAACTCTTAAAGGAATATGCAAAGCACAAATTTCTACTGTAACACTACCTTTCATTTCTCAATTGATTTGTAATTGTTCAACTTTAACATTACATGATAAGTAACACTGAACAAAAGCATTTAGAATACTAGTTTGTTTCAAAATGCAAGACTTCTCATTGTGTACGTATTTAAGTCCATTCCAGGTATTTGAAAATTGAATTGGGTAGAAGGCATTCCAAAGACTCGTCACCAAATGAAATAAATGAAACTGTTTTACAGCCACACAAGAGCTTAGATGTTTGCCACTTTAGAGAGTAAAAACCATGATATACTGGAGCATTTTTTAAAAAAATCCTAGAAATATGCTGTTAGGCACATATGACTGAAGGAAGCCCACCTAAGCAGGATAATACCTGAATACAAAGAAATGTATTATCAGCTCTTAATTATTCAACACTGTATACTATGCATACCAATATGGAGAATTACAACCTTTAAAAGCAAAGTGTTACAAAATTCTAACTAGTCCAAGTAAGGGAAAACACTTGCTTTCCTCTCACTCCCCTACCCTGCATTTACAGCATGAGACTGAGAACTGAAGCTGCCATCTAAAATAATAAAATAATCCAATAAGAAAAGAAATTGAAGAATGGAATGGTCTGTGTATAAGACATTTGACAAGCAACAGGAGAGGCAAAGTTTCAGAATAAAGAATGAAAGCATTTTTATGGTTTCTTTCCCAAGGGGACACACAGCTACATAGACTCAGCAAAGACCCATAGCTACATAAGAAGGAATTCTTAAGAAATTGCATATTATCTCCTGAAATCTTAAATCTTCAGATCTTTCAGTTTCTTATCGCATCTACCAAAAAACTGTGAATTTCATTTCTTGTAAGACTTTCTCTTGCTGTCACCTTCAAAAATTAAGGCTGAATGAACTACAGGAACACCAGCGTGGTTGAAGATGGAAGCAACTATCTCAGCATTAAATATATTCCCAGTAGACAGCATAAAAAAGCAGAGGATGTCTTGATTTTACAGCTCTTCAATTTTCTAATGATCCATAGTAGTTCAAATCAGTTTACATAAAGAATAATAAATTTTACACAGAACTGTCAAGACAGGATTTATAGACATATTTTGACAGCATGAATAAATTAGAGCAAAACCCACGATTATCCTTTCCTCCATTCCACAGTCAAACTGTGCTAATAAAAGCTATATCTATGCAAAGAATATTTTGCCAGCATAGTACAACTGCACCTAGAATACACAGATTAAGCTATAGTTTCACAACACTTTTTCCACTGCAGTACCAGCTTAAGCAGTCCTCATTCCTCAGCTGTGCTGGCACAACTGTTTGTGCAGCTGAGCAGTGAGGCCGGTCAGGGAATCGATCCAGGTTAAAAATAATATTTTTCTGATGGTAAATTCCACAATCTGCTTTGCAGCAAAGCCACCTGGCACATTAACTAGTTACACCAGCACAACTGAGGGGCAAGGCAGGAATAAGAAGCTAAGGTCAGGGCAGCCCATGCCAGTGCTGACATGGAAAGAAATGCTCATGAAACTACACTCTTGGTCTTTAAATGTTTTGGCATTCCATGATTAAGTGCATTATCCAACTACTGCAGAGTAAAAGGGATTACTAGCTACTACCTCACAAGCATGTTTAAAAAAAAAAAACAAAACTTACTCCAAACAGAAGTTTCAAACTGTCTCCCCCCATTCCTCTGCCACCATAATTTCCTGTTTTAAAACGTAACTGCATTTGTCCTCTTAACAAATCCTAGGCAATGGAAAAGGGGGGGGAAATAAACCATTAACTATGATGGTAACAACTGTTTACAGCACCTTTGTATGGAAGCAAATTTTCTGCGCTCTGATACAGCAACAAGACCGAAACAATACAATTAATCTCACAATATTTGCTGTCCTATTTGTTTAAGGGCTACACCCTTGCTCCTCGGTAAGATTTTAAGCTTCAGCAGCAATAGGACAAGACTTCTGTTGGTGATTTACCCCAAGTTTATTCAAAAAGTTGTCTACAAGGCCATGAAAAGGATGAACCCTTGTTGGCTGTGCCCTATTGATATAAGCACTTTGTATCTTGGGCGTGAGCTACTGGCATGCAAATACCCAGGTTTATGAATACCTGGATAAAGCTTCCCAACAGAAGCTGGTTTATATCAGGTTAGCATGGCATGGAGCCATACTCCACACACACAGCAAGCACACGTGTCTCAACCACATTCAGAAGAAGCATCCCTGGCACACAACCTTCTACTTCCTGCTGGTTACAGCACAATTTTTGAGAGTATTGCAGTTAATATTGAAAGAAAGCATGCTTTTACTTTTTCTTAAGAGGAAAAAAACACTATCTGATTCACACATACACACTTCACACTTAGGCAAGTCTCTGAACACATCAGAAAAGTCAATAAATTAAATATATCATTCTGAACATTTAAATTTAAAATATATCAAACACCTATGTCCAACTTTTGCAGCTTCTTTCTATGAATCTGCTTCAAAGCATTCATGAAACATTTTTAACACTATTAACTTAGGTGAAAAAAACCCCATTCCTTATTCTCTGTTAATTTCAGATGTTTATCATCAGATTTAATTCAAAGTACAGTTCAGAATTTTTAATTTAAAATAATGTAATTGAAGAATAAGCCTTATAATACTGATTTGGAAGAATTTTTAACCCCAAGTACACACTGTACTCTTTTCAGCCATAGCTGGGCAGGATTCTTAGAGATGGGTCATGAGGAACAGGCCTTGTTTAGTGTTTTGATTCTTTATTACTACATTATGGCAAACAAGTAACAATAATACATGAAAGCCTGCTGACTCTGGACTACCTTAAAAAAAACCAAAAAACAACCAACCAAAAAACAAACCTCAAGCAGGAATGATTACAGTGTCAAACACTGACACAGGCTTAATTAAGTTTAAGATGGAATTCCCCTCTCACTTAGCACAGAACCAGTCAGGTTGGAAGGGATCACAGTGGGCCATCTGCTCCAACCTCCCTGCTCCGGCAGGGCCATCCTAGAGCACACAGCACAGGATTGTGTCCAGATGGTTCTTGAGTATCTCCAGTGAGGGAGACTCCTCAGCCTTTCTGGGCAATCCATTCCAGTGCTCAGTCACCCTCACAGTAAAGTTCTTCCTTATGTTCAGGTGGAACTTCCTCTACATCAGTTCCTGCCCCTTGCCTCTTGCTCTATTGCTTATCCCCTCCCAGGAGTTAAGGTTGTGCACTTCCAAATCTATTCAAATAAAAACTAGCCAGATGCAGGCACCTCTTCAGCAATTAAGAGACACAAAAGAATAACAAGCAGTGCATTTGCCCAAACGACCCCAAACTACTAATCATCCTGTGGTATAACTACAGTAGCCCATATCATGAAGGAAACACCACACTGCAGTGGTGTTTTTTGAGACAGCAGTCTGGCTTCTCATCTGCTCTGAACACACCTCTTCAGGGGTCAGGTTTCATTGCACTACTGTTACAGTATAAACTCTGATAAAAGCATGGTCAAATTGTAGCCTGTGGGAGCCCACAAACAGACTTTATTTAGGTACTTGTTCTAGCACCTTACCTGGTCTTGTACTGCTCTGATAAGGAGTCATGAATTTTGATGTGACCAAATATATCACCCAACACAAGTACTACTTGTTTATCTTGCACAAAAAGTAAACCATTTATTTAAAAATGCGTATTTCCTCTTACATATGTCTTACTGTACCACTATCGTAACACAGACGGGCCTAAACTAATTTACCTTCTCAGAAGATCCTACAGTGAGTAGCTGAGCTAACAACAGCAGCCTGCTGTCACTTAGAGGGGCTCCTTTCTAAACACTACTCCAGAGCTCTTTTGGCAAGTGTCCTGCACCACATCTTGGTGTGCAAAGGTCTGAGAAAAATCATTTAACAGGACACAATCTATTAAAAGCTAGCAAGTGACCTTCAGTGAAGTTTCTCCGTCTATTTATCACTTAGCAGTCATTTTTCCATGCCCTCACACCTCCAAGCTAGCCTGCCTCAACAGGTTGCTGCTGCCACCTGCCGGAAGAGCTTTACTCTCCTTTCTCCATCACAAAAACTTACCGGGATCTTCGGCTCACTGGACACTTGAAAAGTCCATTTGTTAGATGATGAGAAAGCGATTAATTGGCAGGTAAGGGGCAGCCTGAAGTTGTCTGTGGCAAATGGAGCTGGTTAGAAGAGGTACCAGAGATGTGTCAATATAAGCCCACGTGTCAGGGAAGATACCCTTTGTTTGTTAACAGGAGGGATTCTCAGACAGGCAATGTATTATTTCCAGTGACAGGAACAGGCAGAATGACTACTGAACTCTCAAAGCCAACTAACATATTGCTAGCTATAAATAAAGTCACCTACTGTTATCATCAACAAAACTAATCATGTCAATATTGCTTACAGAAATCATAAACAGTTGGTTTCTCAAGTCCACCATTCTCACACACCTCTTTTAAGACACTTGGTCCTTTGAAAATAAAACCCTTAGCTGACTTTAGGTATCTTCTAGAATTCTTGGTCTTGCATCCCTCTGCAATGAAAATATAGTCTGAAGTACTGAATTTATGTGAAGTAAAAATCACACATATTTGATTTCAATTCTTCAATGAATCTCCAAGGAGTTGAAACAAACTACTCCATTGTTAGCAACTGTGCTAATATCCATCAGTCTGGTAAAAGAACAAAAAACCGATTTATCCATCCACTAAATTCCTTCAAATGTGAATTAAGTCTCCTGAAGTTGCAAGTGAAGTAAGGTATGAAGCATGAACAAAGTAAGTGAGTTGTATAGGTATCTTGTAATTCATAAAGATAACAACATCCACCAGAGTGCCATGGTGATGCATTAGCTTAGACTGGTACTTCACCACTCAATTGTGAAAACCCTTCAGAACACCAAACATTCAGCTGGGTAGTTCTACATTATTAACTTTATGACAAATGTCATTTTAGATTAATTGTAGTCATCAGCAGCATGAAGCTGACTGGATTTCAGCTTTAAAAGTAAGAAACAGTCATCAATACAGAATGACCACATATAAATAGGCTCTAGTTTTCTGAAGAGAGAGAGAGAGAGGGAACCAGAGAGGGAACCAGAGAGGGAACCAGAGAGGGAACCAGAGAGGGAACCAGAGAGGGAACCAGAGAGGGAACCAGAGAGGGAACCAGAGAGGGAACGATTCTTATCAGTAAAACTTCTTTTCTTTCGCTTTGTTTCATTCACAGTAATCAGCAGTTATGTCAGCTATGTTCTTCAACCTTGAAGGACAGAAGACTGTGTTTTAAGAATATTGAAATTCTGACTTCAGTACTGGGCACAGCACCATACAGCTCATTACGAAACCAGTGGAGTTGGCAGAGTCTTTCTTCTACTTATTCCTGTCATTTCTTCATGCACATGAACAAAAAAAAATATATTCTTCATGAACAAAAAAATATATTCAGAAACCAACACTTTAGTTACCCTATATCCCTTTTTGTCTAATCTCTCATCCGTTAAAGAGCAATCTTGCCACACTCAGCAAGACCAAATCAGGTAAAGATGTAGTGTGAAATAGGTCTGGCACTGTAGGCTGGTAGAAAACATAAAAAACAGGTATAGAAAGAGCACAGTCCCTTTTTTGTCAAGGAAAAAGGAAAACACACATGATCCTAAATAAGAAAAGGGGAGTAAAAAATCAGAACAGATTATCAGAGAACACTTCCCCATGCACACACAGACTCATGTTCCTCACTTGCTATCTGCTCAAATAAAAGCAAATGCCTGCTTTTTAAGCATGACATTAAAGGTAAAACCCACATACCTGAAAGCTAGAATAGTGGTTCTTTAACAGAACAAAGATACTGACAACATCACTGTCCTTAACAACTGAAGAAAAATGAAAGAAATAAAAATACTTCTCCCTTCAGATGTTCCCCTACAGGAACATCTGTGCCAATCAGGCTTCTTCTTTAAAAAAAAAAATAAAAAAAATTAAAAAAATACTGGTGTGTCAAGAGACTACCAATTCCTTTCACTCATGTAAAAAGTGAAGAAATTCAATGAAGAGATTCATTGAATTACTTAAGTCTAATTGAAAGCCAGTTTGTTGAGAATATCCAGGCAGAAAATTAGGTTCTGCAGCTTTTGAAAGAAAATAGTCTCTTGTCTGTCTTCACCCCATTCACACAGACCATATTTCTTTTTGTTCAAAGAGCAGCTTCAATTAAAATGTTTCATTACAGATAATAACCATTTCAAAACACTCATAACTACACTTCAATCCAGAAAACAAAATCAGCATATTAAAATGTATACATGTCACAGCGTAAATTTTTATCAAACTGAAAGGCAGAAATGAAAGAAAATCATGGGTTTTGCTAAGATAAAAATTTTGATTGTATAGAAAATGATTGGCTAGTGCAATCAGTCACATTCTTCTCCTATTTTAATGAAATGTAAAGCAGATTTGTTTTAATAGAGGCAAACAGTTCTGGTTATTTTAAGGATTTCAGGACATCTCCACCCATGAGTTTATTCATAGGGGTCATCTTTTGAGAAGATCAAGCTCCAAGATACAGTAATAAGCAAACGTACAATTAAAAGATATGGCTAATGATCGAATAGAACTGATCTTCACCTTTGCACATTGCTGTACTTCATTTTAGCCTGAGAAAATGAGACATTTCCTGAGAAAATGACTACAATTATTAAAGAAAATTCCTTGAATTTTTCTCGCTAGGCTTCTAATCCAAAATAAACTCTCCTTATTTCATTTTGCCATGCTTTAAAGTTTTACAATTACACATGAAACTGGGACAGTAGGACAAGCCTCATGAAAGCATCAAATGCAACTCTTTCACTCTCCTCTGGCATGACCACTAATGCCTGGTCCTTCACAATCCAAAATGGTGAAATCTCTCATGGTTAATTCCCATTCCACAGAGGTGGGTAGGTGGAAACAGGCTAATGAGCAAAGAAAAATATCCACCCACTCTTTGGAAGTACACTGATCATTTTGAAAACATTTGCACCTTTCACAGTAAAATGGTATCACCTATCACTACTGAAGAGTCAAAACAGTAAAACCTGTGCTTTTAGACTATCAGACACTTGGGTACTGCTTAGAAAGCTCCACAGTCCTATTTCTCACAGAAACAGATGCAAGCAGAATGACAGGTCTGAAGCAGCTGGGCCAGGGAATATGTAGTTAGATAAGTAAGCAGCCAAGTATCACGAGCTCCAACTTCCCTTCTGTTCCCTAATGATAAACCAAGTAACTAAAGGGCAACTTCTACTTCCTTCTCATTTACACTGTGTGACTCACCTTGAGAAACATCCCAGTTTATTTCATCAACTTTCAGATTTGATTTAATTTCCGAGCAACCATCATGGTATTCCCTCATGATCAAGGGGCACAGAGGATTGAGTCTCATACACACTTTTACTTCTGAGCTGATTGAATACTTTCCCTTACTTCTGGGCTGGCTCAGTATTTTCTTTTCCATTCTTCCAGCCTTTATAAAACTCAAACAATTTCTTTAATTGATGGGAGAGATGCCACTGCTAAGTCCAGCGTTTGTGTAAATACCTACTGGAAGCCAGACTGGCAAAAAAATAAATTCCTTTTTCATCCTAATCAAGGACTTGACTTGTTTACCAATATATCATTTACTCATAATATTTTAATGAGAGTAAGGCTGGGTATTTCAGCCACTCCTTAAAATGCTGGTCCAAAACAGTTCAGTACTGCCACAGTCATTCCTCCTGTTCCCAGGCATGCATTCCCCCTCTCCCTCCCCTCCTGTGAGTGCCCAATTCTGGCACTCATCTGATTCCGCAGCAAGCCAGTTCATGGAGTAAAATCTGGACAGGGAATAATGTTGTGTTAATTTTCTGCTAGTTTAGCTTTTGAGTCAGATGAATGCCAGGGCGAACACAGGGAAAGAAGCAGAGCCAACTTACACTGATTTACAAATCACACCCTTAACATTTCCCAAGGACAGTCTTGGAGCGGGGAGAAAAATCAAGGTTCTACTCAACACTAAATCAGACTTTTCCGATTTTACATTACCTTACCACTAGAATAGACACTGAAAAGTTAAAAACCTAGCCTAATCACACAAAGCTGCTTCTGGCAGCTGTTACAAACAAGCAAAAATGATGTAGACCTGTGGGATAAGAGGAAGGAGGAAACACACAAGTTGTAGAGAAGCAATACAAAGGGTAAATAACAGCAAACCACTTCCTTCAATTGGTAGCAGCTATAATTGGAAACAACTGTTGAAACACAGCACCTGAACTGAAAGGCAGTGGAGAAGTTTCAGAAAGATTGGTAGGACAACACCAAGAGAGAACCTCCCACCAAGAGTTAGGGAAGAAAAGACCTTTAACTATCTAACATAGTACCATAAGCAAAAAAATGGCCACAGAACTCCCCTTTTCTGACAATCCTCTTCTCTAGAGGGGCAATTGAGATCCTTGGATACAAAGGGTGTCCATATTAGGAAGAGACTCGCAGCTGGGCTTCCATACTTTTAGGCAAACAGAGCTTTACTTTGTATCTGCAGTTATCTTCACCTGTGAAACTGCACTGGCAGAAATCCCTGGGGTAATGGTGGAGGACTTTTGACAGCTGCCAGCAAAAAGGGGGAAAGAAAGGGTGAAGCATGGTCATGGAAAATTAGTTGTTGTTTTCTCATTCTTCTCTATTAGTTCCCAAACCAACACATATAAGGACAAACCCAAGCACACGATTGCAACATTTGGGAGGAAGCCTCTAGTTTCCACCTATTTTCTGCCAAATTCATAGTAGTAGACAAAAATAAACAAAAATCCATCCATTAACCTGGGAAACCCCCCTCACCAACACCAAGATGAGGTAACAGACACTGATAGGCATGAGTCAAATAGAAATACTCATGGTGGTGCCCATACAACTTGGTTTTTCTGTTGCTCTTCTTCCAAGGCCCTACTGCACAAGTAGGGAAAAGTAACAGACAGACATCTAAGCAGCTATTCCTCTAGCTCCCAGTTAGCCTTCCCATACTTATCTTCTTCTAAAATAAGATACAGATTTCCCATCAAGGAACTGATAATATTTTAATTTTTTAAATGGATATTTTTTTCTAGGTTTCCTGTGTTTCACTATGAACTGTCTTCAAGGAAAACAAGAGTGCTACTTTTTCTCCATCCTTTCTTTAAGGAGTAAAATAATTAGTGATCACTGCACTCGCTGTTATGTAAGGGACTAATATCATTGATCCTTATTTCTGCATTTTACTCTACACAGGATTCGGGGAAGGAGATTTACAAGGCAAGGGGAGAGGAAAGACAGGAAGAGCTGAAATGTCTCCAGCATGCACAGCTACTCAGTATCCATTGTTTCCTGCTGTTACAACCTTTAAAAGATGATCACGAACCCTTTGAAAACGTAACCTACCATCTACTTTTTCCAGCCTTAAACTAAAAACCCTTACAAGAACCCCGACAGCAGATACATACCAACAAGACAACTGCTATTCAAAATGAAAAAATTAACAAACCTGCTCTAAAAAAAGCTAGGAAAAGTAACAGGAAAGCAGAGAAATAACAGAAAAGATGCCTCATGCCATCAGGGGAGTAAAGAGCTTTTAGCCTTGAAAGGTCTTCCACTTTGTCACATCACTTGGGAAGAAAAAGAGTACCACAGCAGCAGTAAGTTTTACACAAGACTAAAATTCACATTAAAAAATCCAGAGGACATGCAACTAAGATTTTGTCCTTGTGTGCTCCTTATTCCAGGCCCTCTCTGTAAACTGTAGGCAGAGAAGCAGAAAAGAAGTGCAGAAATAAACAATTTCTATTCAGATTTTGACTCTCCATAGTGTTTTCTGGATATATCCGCTCATAGTCTTTTATTAAGAAAAAAAATATAAAAAGTACGTACAATTAAGAAGAACTGTTAAGCCTCAATGTTTATCTTCTAACCAGAGATATAGCCAGATATTGTGTATTTTCAGGAAACTAAAGAAAGCTAAGAACCCATTTCATAAAAATAAATATTAAACCAGCGCATGGTGAAAAAGTAACTCTGCTAGTCTGTATAGCTCTTCACAGCTTCGACACACTGATACATTTCTTGCATTTGCAACAAAGATAAGAGGCCTGTTAATAGAAGTAGACCGACTTTTGAAAGATAAAATGAACAGTGTCACACAGATAAAGCAGCAAAGGATTCGTAACTATTTGTCTCTGTATTTCACAAGAATTCAAATTTTCACTCATCTCAATTTTCTAATGCTTGTCCTGCAAAAATAATAAGTCATAAGTTACAGGCAGGCATAATTTAAAAATGCAGATGGGAACTTTTCAGAGGAACTGGAAAGAACCAAGGTATAAAAAACAAAACCCTCATGCTTTAATTTTGTGATACCACTACCATTTCCCCCATAAATAAATATCAAACTAAGTACTATTCTTTCCAATTACATATAGTTTCATTCTCACAAGAGGTTCAGAAAGGATGATAAAAGAGTGACAACAAATTCTTAAGCTCACAAGGCAAACAAAGCTGTACTGCTAGGCTTCTCCTAAATCAATTTAAAATCCCAGTCAATCCATATATACCAGAAAAGAAAGCTACAATAGCCAGAGAAGGTGGCAATAGTAAAACACACAATGAGAAAGCGCTTTGGAAACCAGTGAATTTTGATAGCCTGCAGCCACTGCAGGCATACTGTAGCATTCATTCATATGACAGTGTAAGGTGATGACTTGCCCTTATCACAAACAGGCAGCAGCTTGAAGTCACACAGACAATGCTGAAATACTGTTTTGTCCAAGACTCTAAAAAACTTCAAACATGAAGACAAATGTTTTTTAACTAACAAGATCCCATGCTAGTATAACTGAATATTTTTCTAGATGAAGCATTCCTCTCAGTAACAACTACATTATGCTGAGGCAAGTCGCAGGTCTCAATCTCATTTGTGTTGGCAAGAACTTCCCCACTCATTGATGGGGAGTGGAAAAAACATTCCAGAGAGCTGCCTCTGGCTCTGCACTGAAAAACATAAGCTTTAGTTTGGCCTGTTCTTTTGGCCAGTCTAAACAGGAAGGAAGCCTGTAGCTCCATCAACTGCTAACTCCATTAGGTGGTACTTTGACTTAAGGATGCTCTCTTGTCACAGCAAAACTACTGGCAACCAACACCCATAAGAAATCAAACAAAACCAATAAATAAACACAACCAATAAAATATGTAAGAAATCACAGCCTAAGCTTCAGCTTGAAGAAGTCGTTGGTACCTGCCAGCCTAGAATCTGAATATGCAGGCCAGATTAGCAACTACTGCTGATTTCCAAAGTCCATTAAAAATCTGCAACTGAAAGAAAGAGAACACTTACACAATAGTTTTAACTTACTCCTCTTGAAATTAAGCTTTGTATTCATTAATATGTTTGAATAGCAGATTATAATTTAAGAGATTCACTAGTTTTGTCTTATAACCATTAAAGGCTGCAAAAGGTTTCAACTCTAGGCCACAAATAGTGCTCCCTTGTAGTACCCAGGTGAAATATGAACATCATTACAAAACATCTGCTTTGCTATCCTATTTTAACCACATTTTTCCTCAAGAGTCAACATGTGCTGCACCTTTTTTCTCTGTCTCTCTTTCCACAGTTTACATAACTTGTTGCACTTATACTTACCTATTAGCCACACTTTCACAAGCTTCAGCGGGACCTGAATTTCTTACTGCATTGCAAAACTGGACTACAGACTTTTGCAGAAAACCTAAGAAAAAAACTCTTTCTTATTGACAAAGAGAAAGACTGCTAGGATTCTTGCAGGTACCACCACTTAAAGCTAATTAAAACACAGCTGTTGAAAGCATTTAAGACTCCTTGATTATGTCCAGATAAGAGGAGAAAAATTACTGTTACAACCTTTCAACCAAGTAGGTCACTAGTGAAGATTTTACACAGTGGTAGAATCCACATACGTGGGTTCTGTGGTGAAGTTTGTTCAACTAATGAAGTAAGGTCTACTTTTTGAAGGGCTAACTTTTAATATACCCCATTTCAGTATTTCAGTTGGTGACTCTGTGAACAGCTGCAGTGCCACGGTGCACAGGAATGATTCCTTGAACTGGTCCTTCTGTTTCTCTGTCATAGAACCACTCTCAGGTCTACAGTTTTGGCTTTCATTACCCACATTACCAGCTTAATTAACTCTTATTTCTTCTATGTATCTATTCTTCTGGTTTTTCTATCACATTTCAGTTTTGCAGAAAAACCTATTTGTGAAATAGGTTTTATTCCATACTAAAACCACACCAGTGAACTCAGAGGAAAGGATAGCAAATTCTCACCCTGTCATTGATGAGGCACAAAACGACCCCCTCAGTGTGAAGTTACAGGAGGTGACCAGACTGATCCAGCAGCTCCTCAGCACCCAGGGGTCAGTCTCAGCCCATGAGAACACCTAAGTTAAATAGCAATCTGGTTGATTTTCTAACCACCCATGCAGAAACTGCCCTGGCTCATAGACAGATGAGACAAGACCAAGGGACCAGCTGCTTGTGCCAGTGAAAGCAATCTTCCCTGTTCAGTCATAGCAAAATATCAATGGCCCCTGATGCTCACAAACACTTCTGTTCTTCCATTTTTTCTTCTAACCTCCTATCTCAAAGCCATCTTGTTATATTACTTCAAGAGTAATTCATGTATGCAGAATACCGACAAAACAGCGAAAGCATTCCTTTCATGGCAGCAAAGGCATATTTTTGCATCAATAAACCAAGACTACTCACTCAATGTTGCAGCTCCTCCAGAAAAATAACACCATTCTGCACACATAACTGCACTACAGCAGCAACCTCCATGTGCAGACTGCTGTATTATGGAATGATGACAGTCTTTCATCCTTCCAAAATCATGCAGCCATGCTGGTACCTTTCCCAGCTTTGATAAAACCAATAACATCAGAAGAGTGAAGATGCTCCATTGTCAAACTGATCTTTTTCCTCCACAGTATATGTATGAAAGCACTACTAGCAGAGACTGTATTTTCCTTTTGATCTGGAAACCACAGGGGTTTTCAGCCCCATGCAGGGGAAAAGCAGAAACAAATAAAGGGTATTTTCTCTGAACCTTGCTGCTTAACACACTACCTGCTAGACACAAGAGACTGGAAAGAACAGGAATTTCCACAATCCAAATGACTGCTTTCACCTGCTGCTTACAATTTATTTTATTCTTCTTCACCAGATACTGTGGAAAAGGAAGAAAAAAAAGTGTTGCACTTCACACACAGAAAAGAAAGATCAAACTGTGCTTCTTCTGTAGGCACAAAAATCGATTCTTTAGCAACCTTCTTTACACATACGTTCATACTAAGTTTTAGCTCAGATACAGAACAAAATTAAATATATCTTTTAAGAAATTGCTTGTGGTTAAATTTTCCTTGTACTCAACCCATTTTCAAGAACTATAAAGTTCTCATTCTGAGTGAAACCTCAAGTGTGTCACCGATGCGATCCACTGTGATAACCTTCCGCTCTCAGCTTTGATACACCAACCTCTACCCTAGGCAGCCACCAATGGGTACAAGCTAGTGAAGGTCTACATCAAGGAATTTCATAACTCTTCTATGAATTTTGCAGACAAATACTAAAAGTCATGTCAAAATATCACTAAATGAATTACAGCTATCAAACACAGTTTTAATTAATTTTTAAAGACTGGAACAATTTTAAAATGACTGGAGAACTAACAGGCCTAATGAATGAAAGATAAAAATACTTCGCCAGATGTCTTTGTCTAATCCAATTTATGTACCTAGGTAAACAAATTTATTATTCATGGAATTGCAAACTCTTCTAAGACTGACTTATTTAATAAATATTTATACACTGCCTTGCACAAAAGGGCCTAATCCAGGTCAAACTCTAGTCAATACAATACAATAATCTGGTATTGGCAGTTATTACAGTAAGACAGTTTTAAATACACAACTTTGTGCATACAAAATAATCTTATCCCCAACTTACTAAAGACAAGAGTAAAATGTAAAAAAAAAAAAGAGAGCAAGACACCAGATTTTTTACTGCTTTGCACTTAACAACCTAAAATGCCTATTTAAGCACACTCTTGCTGAGCCCCTGGAGATTGTCTGTTCCCAGGCTTAAGGCTGTTAAACTTAAGAAGGCTCTTTAACAAAGATAACCTACCATTCCCTTTGAAAAGCAAATGCTTGTTCAACAAACGGAGAGTTGCAGTTTGAACCAGTTGAATGAATAGAAAGAAATCCAAGTACAGAACTCAAGACTTTTTTTTCCTATAATTCTCCCGGGAAAGCCTAAATGAAGCAGGGGCAAACTTAGCAATGGTACTCTGAAGAAGAGACAAAATGGGAATGAAATGACAAGTGCCGAATGTGTATCTTAAGAAAGGTATCCAAGAAAGATTAGAACAAAAAAGAATGACAAAGTGAAGTATAAACAAGAGGGCACTAATGCTTCAGCTATAAAGTATAGATCAGCACACCTAGGCAAGGTAAACAGAGATCACAGATTTCCTCTTTTCTAGCTCACCTACAAATATAATAGCAAGTCACTAAAGTGGCTGGAGGAGAGAAATTTTGCATGGCACAGATTTTTCAAAGAGTGAAGAAAAAACTATGAATGCTGTAAAAAGACAGTAGAGTACTGAAAAAAGAGATGTCTAGCACAGCATGGACACAGGGAGGGGACACTTCAGTTCTCAAGAGTTTAAATACAACATGAATTGACAAAAGATAACATTACAGACCACACTTAATTTTTTTCTACCTGAGGAAATCAGGCTTAGGACTTACACATGGAAAGACTTTTCTGCATTTCTAGCTTTCAATACAAAACAGAAATCGATTTCCAGGACCCAAACAGCTTCAAGAAAAGAGTTGATTTATCTGAATGCACATGTCAGTCACAGCTTCTGAGGCACCAGATCAGTACTAATGTCTGTGGCATAGTTAAATTTTGAAACTCACTGTATTTTTTTAGTTATTTTATTAAACCTGTCTCATTTACTGTGTTAAAAAAGCCATTCTGAGAACACATTGATAAACAGATGGATTAGTGAGAGATTTTTACACACAGTGTAATTTCCTTTGAAAAACACATTCTCAATCCCTAGCTTTGACTGTTTCTAAGAGGTACTCTCTAAATATATTTATGCTTGATCTTCCTACAAGTCACTTATGAAAGCACCTGATAATAGGAAAGCATATTCTTGAACAATAAAGACAGGATGCAGTGAATAAAATTAAAAGGTTGCTGTTAAACCGTATCTCCCATCTGCCAGTGATTTCTTATCTATTTCTACTAACATTACGTACAAAATAGAGATGGACCAGGGAAATACTAATTTCAAGACTCAAAAAATTCCATAAAATCTTTAGTCTGTAACAAATCTATATTAAAAAGCAAATCATTTCAGGCTTACTAAAACAATTTGATACTACCATGGCTCACCTTCACAAATAAATCAGTTAGACCTGGAGTACATCACATGTACCATTGCATGCAACAGCCCACAGAGACACGACTGAATACTACCAGCATGCAACCAACATGTAAGGCAATTATCTAAAGAAACTTTACCTGATGTAACAATAATTTAATGTTTTTGATGGTGCATTTCAAGAAAAAATGTTTCTCTTATGCACTTATGTAACTCCTTGCTTACTCATGCACATTCTTGCCCCTTGCTGCTTCACACACTGTGTTAGTCTGGGCACTCTTGTGGCATCAGACCCACAGCAAACACAAGAGCAGGCATAGCTCAGGAGGCTCTGTAATGAGTGGAAGCAACAATATCACCAAACCGCTGGGTTTTTTTCAGTTTTCATCTTCTTAAGAACCGATTTTAATGTGATTTTTGTTCAGGGTGCTGTCCCAGAAACAGCAAAAGTAATACAGTTCTGTTTCCCACAGATTTTCTCTCTGCCCCAGCCATGCCCCTGTGTTCCAACTGGTCACATTCCACCTCTATCCCAACACCTATTATCTTCCCACTCTTCCAAGCACTGGCCACAACATACTTAACCTCTCATGTCCTCTAACTACTGACTGAAGGAAAGACTACAGCACTTCAGACCTGGTTCTTACCCCACAGACAACTGGCAGCTAAGGACAGGTAACTGCTAAATTCATGCAAAACTTTCCATTAAAGAGATGATCTTAATGAACCATCAACTTTAACAAGTTTAACTTTTGTTCGACATTATTATAATGTAAAATCTTCCCCACCTTGACTCCTGGCTAATTTCTCTACTGAAATTTTGATGCGCTCAAAACTTACTGAGACACAAGATTAAATCAAATATGATTGCTCAAGATTCGTAACTTTAGAGATGCCAATTAAAGACAGTTTATACCCTACACAAATATACAAACCCAGTAACTGTTTCTTAAAAAAAAAGCCACAGAAAATAGGTGCATCTCAACATTTTATCCACAAGAGAACAGCTGAGTCTAAACTCCCAAACTGCAAAAATTTATTTTCTAGCATGTCCAGTTAACTAAGGCTTCTTAAAGAAATTGCAGTTACGTGTTTTGTTAGTCCCTTTAACAACTATTTGCATCCTGTGATCATTTTCAAGTGCATTTTAAAGGACATATAACATCTCACAGACAAAAAGGGTTCTACAAGTTTTGTGAAAACTGGCAGCTTTGTAGAAAAAACTAACATAAATTCATGCTTTCAATGAGAGTAAAAGCAGGTGGAATTCTGCCTTCTCCATTGGCAGCCCCAGAAGATCAGCCAGCCGGCACCACATAGCACCAGACTGGATTGATTTTGGAATAAGCATAAAATGCTTTGCATTAAAGTAGTCATCTACCCTAAGTTAATCATCAAAACAGTGAGCATATAAAGCGGCTTTGTCCCATTTTTGGCAAATCTAACAATATCATTACTAATAGGTGTACAGTCCTAGTTGCATGGGAGATAATCTTTTTAAAACTCATATATACAACCTACAGTTTTCTTCTGCCACGGAGTATCCCTAAGTTAATGCTTTTTTAAACATGAAAGGGAGCACAAGGTTTAAATTCATGCTGAAAAACAGATTTCAAATAATGGAAAAATTAAATTCTGTTCATAGTACAACCAGGATCTGAATGAGTTTTAAACCACTCATCATTAAAGACAGTGAAATCTGATCTTCATCTGTGCTTAGAATAGAAAAGAGCTACACATTTTGCACATTGCTACAAAAACTGATTCCACATAGCATTTTTCTAAGAGTAGAATGCATATTTCAAACAAACAAATAAAAAAAAAGTATTTTTCCGGTAAAATTCTCTGACTAGGTAATAACTTACAGTTTATTTAGTGCATTACCAAATTATGCTTGACTTCTTGCAACCAACAAAAGAACTAATACGTTCTAAAAATATTAACTATTAAACTACACCTTAACTGCACCTATGGCAACAAGAACATCCCAAGTGATGTCGTTAATTCAGCAACAGTCACGTTCCAAGAATATTGGGATACTACACACAAACCCCACAGATCTTTTAACTTAACTCACGTCAAGCTACTTCAAATTTGCTTCACTAAAATCTGACTACTACCAATTAAGGAACACCACATAAAGGCAGTGTAACAGAAACCAGAAAACTCAGTAAATGTCTGTATAGCACTTGCAGGAATTCCTTGATTGAGAGTTGTACTTGCTGATCAGTTCAATAAAAATCCCTAATTTTACTATAATTAGGATAGAGATCTACAAAAACTTCTGTCAGGAAAAGTATCAATATTATGTCAGTGATTTTTTGGTAATCATTCTCAAGAGAGGGCGAAACTGAAACAATTATTATACTGAAAAATCCCTGACAACATTGAAGAGTTTATAAAAAAATATTATCCAATTGTACATCTGACAGCTTTTTTGCTTTCACAGTTGCATTTAAATAAATAGAATCCAAATCAGACCAGGCTGCTAAGCAGGGCTCAAGGTGCCTTAGAGCATCCAGCAGCATTTCTCCTCCTTGACACAGAAAGTACAACTTGCCTAATTGAGATAACCTACTACACCAATGAAGTGAGAAAAACTCAACTTGAATCACTGTATACATTCGTGGTAAAAAAGTTACCTTTCATGTCAAACATTTAAATATTTGAGTTTTGAATACAGCTTTAAAAAAATCCAGTTCTGAATCACTGGAATTTTTGTTCTGTTTTCTGTAAGAGCACCAACAGTAACATCGTTCAGCATTCCGCTTGCAGCAGCTCAGAAAAGATCAGCCTGATCCCGCAGTCCTAAATTTACAGTCATTTCATAAACTTGAGGTCATGTCTAACCAACTTATTTCTTCCAGTATTTCCAACCATGGAGATCATGATAAGGAGGCAGCACTTGCAACAGGATGGACAGTAACATAGTTATATGTTTCAAAGTACACTCTCACAAAAAGAAATAGTTTGTCAATAGCTCTTCAAGCTGCCTAGTGGAAAAAAAAATTGTATTTTTTTTTGCTGAGAATCTCTTCTACAGATAACAGGTTTAATTCTAAGAGACTCAAGAAACATACAAGTTACCTATAACATCAAAAACCATTACAAAACAACACAAGACCTCAGCCTTCAAAGCAATGCGATTGTGCTGAAAACCACGGCCTTCCTCCGTTCTGTCACTGCTGGAAAAGAGAAGTCTCTGCCAGGACACTGTCAAAGGAAGAGTGCCCATTCTCAAGAACTCCATTATTGTGTCAGCAGATATAAGGAAGAGAGCAGAACCCTTTGACTTCTCTTATATTAAGATGATGGTTTGCATTTCACAGTCTTGAAAAGCTGGCATAAGCAAGGGTAGCATAGTACAGCATAGCAAGATGGCACTGCTCCCACATGTAATGATAGGGATGATGTTTTATCAGTTATCTCTCAAACATAGAATTGGGATGACCCAGACTGAGCACCTCCCCCAAACACCTTCCTTACCTCTTCCTCTTTGCAGGTTCTCTCTGCCATGAAGCAGCATGAGAAAACCCACCCAGGTTTTCTCAGTTTTTACAGGAAATTGAGACTCAACTGAGCACAAACCAAGGTACTATCTACAGTTAAGCATCCCCAAGTTTAACATGTGGATCACAGTCACAATTGACTGAAATTTTCATTTAAAATGGAGAGCAGAACTCACTGAAGCTGATGACATGTGTCTCCTAATGTGTCAGTGGAACTTCCCTCTTGCCAAAAGCAGGCAGCAGAATTCTGGGGTTTGACAAAACCCAATTACAACAAAATGGGTAAAGAACGAATAATTGAAATATGTATGTGAAACACAAATGCCTAATTATCTGGCAAATCAATAGCTAAGCTGAAAATTATTCCTGATTTCAGCAAATTGGGGCCAATTATGAATATAATGCTACTGCTACAGCATCATTAGCCTTCTTTATAAAGTAGTGCATGAACAGTACCATTTTGGTGGGTAAAATCATGACATGAACTAATTTGAACAGTCTAAGAGAAAGACTCTTTCTGACTTATGCTAATGTTTAGAAGGCATATGTTAGAGCATTGAAAATTATATGCAGCACCATTTTCAGCATTCTACAGGTGAACTTCAGAAACTGCTTTATCAAGTCTTTATCAGATATCCTAAACTTATGACTAGAAAAGCAAGAAGCATCGCCCTGGAATTCCTTTTTTATGCATGTGCTACCACCATTAATACAGGAACACCCACAGGTCTCGGGAACAAACCCGGCCCTGCCGAGCCATCATCTTTGTTCACAAAGAACACCAGGTTTCTGCCCTGAAGGCCTTGCCTGCATCTACCAGGACTGAGCCTTCCAATGAATGAGACAGAGTACTGCACACCTCCGCAGAGCGTTCCCACGTCTCTCAGAGGGACAAAACGGAAAAAGGCAAGAAAACGAGAAACAGTATGCATCTCCTCTCTGCAAAACCCCTCTTATCAGAGCCATTTCAAGAATTTCTACTCGACAATTAAACTGACTCGAATAATGGAAACCAACGTCCCGAATATACTAAATACGGAATCGAGCCCAGCTAGCCCCCGCAGAGGACACGGGGCACCAAAATCTCCCACCTCAGATACTCGGGTACTCATCCTCAAATGGCGGAGACTCGCCCAGCGCACTCACACCTGTCACCTGCCAGGCGCCGGGCC
>VYXF01012227.1:103051-128819 GCA_013397295.1 Polioptila caerulea
CTCACGGCGGCCCCTTCCTGCCCTGCCGCCACTGCCCCGCCGCCAGAGGAGGGAGAGGGGGAAGCGGTGGTGGCGGGTAGGTGGGCTGCCCGCCTGGAAAGCGAGCAGGGTCTGAGAGGGCTGGGGAAGGAAGGGCAGCATCTGCAAGGGGGAAAGAAACTGAAGAAAATGAATATCAATTAAGCCAGGCCCCCCCTCCTCCCCAGTTTATATCCAAAACGGAAGTTGCCAGGCGCTTTCTTTCAGAAATAGGAGCGCTTACTCCGCTTCACACTGAGTACGTGGTTTCCATCATCCCTCTGAGGTAGAGCTCTGACTAATCATCTCCCAAAAATGCCGCCAGGCGAACAGGGCCCAGTGTGCTGGTGAATCCCCGTTCCCCACAGCTCCACCAACACCCTGGCCCAGCCCACGACAGGCATCCTTAGTTTTAGTGGGGTATCCAAGTAGGTCTTTTTATTTCTGTAATGTAGGAAGTTTCAGCTTCAATGAAAAGACAACTTTCTCATAACATTGTAAAATCATCCAGGAAATAATTTGAATTTCGGGGTTGTGAGACCTTACACTATCTACTCCTTATTCTTCCTATATTTGCTTTCTTCCTGTGCCTCTTGAATTCTCCTCCTTCCTCCGTGCAATGAGCAGGTGCTTCCCACGTTGTATTACAATAGTCCATCCATCCATTCTTGTGTCATCTTACTCGGAAAAATACAGTCAGACACAGAAATAATTTTAAAGTAGTCTTTATAATCTATGGCAGGGGGAAATTGCCTGACCCCCTGCAACCTAGAATGGGACCTGGCAAGGAATGGGATGTGTTGAAGCTTTCAGCTTTTCCCATACAGTGGGACTGGGCTGGAATCAATGGAGAGAAAGATCTTTTCCACCGCCTGAACTCCCAGAGGCACCAGTGATTTCCAGCACATGCCAGTGGGTGAAAGGTACTACAAAATGGCCAGGCCATAATAATCTCAAACCTTAAAACTATCCCTTGCACTATCCATTTCAGTGGTATGACAAGAGAGAGCTGCACTTTCTTGGCAAGACCTGTTAGACTAGCCAACAGTGAATGACATAAACTAATAAAAAAATCTACTGTGCTGTAGGCAGGAACTAAGTTACTTGTGACTCAGTGTTCTGTTACAAGAAATAAAGTCAACTTTGCTATTGAAACAATGGATATTTACAGAAATTATTAGAAATGCATTTTCCAAATGAAAGCATTAACAAGTGAAAAAAATCCTCTCAACTACAGTTAGTTAAATCTGTCAGAATCCCAAGGGAAGCAACTGCAAGGACTGACTGCTTGGAGTCGGCAGGGAGAGAGAATGCCAGAGTCTAATAGTGAGTTGGTATGCTGTGAGGAGGAAAAAATAGAAAAAAGAGGAAGACAGCTTTTTTCCCTCACAAACATGGAAATATAGGGATGTGTGTTTGTACATTCCAGTAAGAATCAGTTGTTTTCATAAGCTGCAACAGAGAAGTCTGTAGTTCTTTTGTACATCAGCAACATGGAGCATAAAACGCATGTGTCCAAATTATTATTCAGCCTATCTTGTGTCAAGCTTATACAGGGCTGAGAGTCACTGAAATTTGTTTACTCATTGTAAACAAAATAGTATTTCCCCAAACTGAGACAGAAATTATTAAAGTCCATTACAAAAAATGGGTAATAGAGCATCTAGAAAGAAGATGCAATGGGAACATCAGGTCACAGCTGTACTGGGCATTGCCCCACTCTAAGTGTTCAGGTACATTAATCAAACTTCTCTCTTTTGCCACCTGCACTGTAGACAATTCATGATATGCCTGGCCATTGCTCAAGCACCCTGCTCTTCAGCTCTTCCAGCACAACTCTTTCAAAGTTTGTTAAGCCATTCCTGACCTTTCAGACAGATAGGGTAATATACTTACATGAATGTGTTTTGTGCACAAGAAAGTTTATTTTGCTAAGTTTAATACCAAGTTAAATATTTGACCCTTTTGCCTACAGTTGCTAAAACAGGGATTTACCCCAGGAAAGTGGGTCCACTATCAGCAGAATTTACTGCAATGCTTAAGCACTGGGATCGTGTGAGTGAGCTGCACTGTCCCTCCCCTCCTTTTCCAGGCTCCCCACACCACATCTATATCTGAGCCCATCACTAAAGCAGCTCTTCTCTCCTATAGCAGCAAATTTTGAATCAGTTTTTAGCACCTTTCCAAAATCAAAGAACACCTATTTAGGAAATTAGGTTTTTGTAGTGAGATTCAGAAATGAACTGTTTTCCTGCGTATCTGAAACGAGAACTAGGCAGGTCTATCTAATAGTACATTCTGTGTGTAACTCTTACTGTGGTGCAAATCAAAGCTCAGTCATCAGTGAGGCAGAGGCCTTGCTTCTTTCCCTGAAGGTTTTAGACATTACCCCCCTTTTTGCCATAGAAGGTATGACTTCATGTTTTTCAAACCTTCATCACACTGCTTATATTTTTCCCTGCTAGAAAACAAAACTTTGAATAGGTTTGGGAAATTATTCTAAACATATTGTAAAGAAAAGCTATTTTTACAAAGTACAGTCAATTTCATCAGCTTGCTACTGACAATTCTGATGCTGAGGATGCTCTTTAGAAAAGGTAAGAGCAGGAGTCAAGTTAAAATCCAGAAAAACTGGCATAATTATTTCTGTAGTTGAGTTTAGAAGTCATCTTCCACAGCAGAAGAAGGTAGCATTGGCAGCTTTAAAGACACATTTCCATTGAACATTCAACTGGCAATTTATTTTTCGTTCTTCTAGATAGGAGGCCTGTCAGTCCTCCTATTGGAAGGGTGACAAAAACAGAAGTGGCATTCATTGGCCAAGGACAGTCCTTGCAAGATCCAAGCCTGAGGTTGCAACCACAGCTTCTCCTACAAAAACAATTAAAATCTGAATTAATAGCATGACAAAGAAATCCAAAAATTCACCTTATTTCGCAAGAAATTTCAGGCACTGTACTTCTCCCATTCCGTGTGGAAATTACCAGCTGTGTGCAGTTAAGAAAAGCTGTTGTGCCCTGATGTTTTTCTTTGCAATCTGCAGAACACAAACAGCTCCCTGTTATTACTCTTGAGCCTCCCTTCTTTTCCAGGTTGCTGCCGTCCTTTCTTCGAGATAGCACCAGCTTTTTCACTTCCGAACAGCTCATCCATTTGGGAGTGGAGCGCAAACATGACATTTGCGATAAGGATGTGATTAAGAGGTGCCTTAGTGGTTCATGAGTTCTAGCAGCTTCACAAGATTTGGATAAGGCCTTTGCTGAAGGAAATCCTTTGAGATTTTGAGGACAGCCAGCCTACCCAGGCTTTTCAGTTGTAAAAGCATAGGGACCGTGTTACAGTGGAGCAGTACTGTAGTCTGTGTATTAAAATGACATACAGAAATAGCATGTTTTGAGAAGCATCAAGATTTTTTTTTTAATGCATTGAAAAACTCAGACTTGTTTATGTTGATCATGAGCATTTTAGGAGAATGTTTACACTTGAAGGAAAATATCTTTGTCTACCCAAAGCAATTCTGAAGGGTTTTTTTTTTCAATAATTGTTTTAAAACTGGGAAAGACAGTCATATTAAATCAATCTATTGAGTAAGTAGGGAAAAGTTCATCCTTGACACATCTTTCAATGCTCTGAATAAGAGAATTAAAAATGTGTGAATAAAAGCTCACATGTTCATATGACATACAGTTGAGTCAGTAGCTACTAGGAAGACAAACTTAGTATTACTTAATGCTACCATAAACCTTTCTTATTAAATTATTTTATGATAATTCAATGACATAAAATATAAAAAGCCAAGACCATTTGAGGCTTCAAAATACTTCAGGAGAAACACAGAAAAGATTTCTTCCCAAATCCACTGTTTCCTATGCTTTGTAGGAAATGGAGTAGAAAGTAATGATAAATATTTATTTCCACTTTTCTTAAGATTTATGTAACACTGGTATATAGTTCCTACATGTCTCTAGGGTCTTGATCGGCAAGACACCTTTCTTTAGTCTCTTGCTAAAGTCCATCTTTATTCAAATACCTTTCAATCACTTCCTTAAACTTTATGCTGTGTTGAAACCTGAGACAAAGAATGAGTTTAAGTGTTTCTGTACAGGTATAACTTGCTGAGTTGAGACAGGAAACCTACCTTGAAGTCCAAACAAATGACTTGCCTGTTCCAGATACAAATCAGGCATGAATGTTTTCATAGTAAAAACCCTTGCAGAATGTCTTACAGCTCCTTCTTTCCCCAGCTACTGATTTTAACCTCTTCTGTCTCAGTGACTTCAGCCAAATCCCTTCCCTTTACACAATTTGTAAGTGTGAGAAGTGAGAGTGCAAACTGTAAGATACTTAATCTTATTCTATATGTTAACACGCAAGGTGCAGTAATTATCTTGTGTTTAAATTTCCCTAAATCTGCAGGAAGCTGTTTGTAGGTGGCTAGTATATTTTTAAAAATAATCCAAAGTATTCTCCAAACCTTAGTGTTTCATGGTATTAGATTTCTCTGTCTTCTGGCCTTCTGCCCCACTGCTGTAATTACCTTACCTTATCACCCAATAATAAGACTCTCTGAACAAATCCTCTGCCTGCTATTAAGGAAAATTAAAGCTTAGTACAAATTCTCTGAATTCTTTCTTCTCTTCAGCTGCAGTACTTGACAGCTTGCATGGTACAAATGAAACACACAAAGCCTTTAAGCCATCCCACATTAAAAAAAAAACAAAAGGCAACTCAGAGCTTTCTAATGCTGATAGGTATTAGACAAAGTAAATTTTGAAGAAGAGGATACTGGATCTCCCTTTTGAGTGGAAAACTCACTGGTGTAACAAAACAATCAATCATGTGAGCTTATATGTGCACTGTACCAGTTTGTTTCCTTCTGGGCCTCGTGCAAGCCCTTGTAAGGAGAAGGCAGCTTATTCCAGGTCCTCTGTGTTCTAGGTCTGTCTGAGATTGCCAGCAGAAGTGAAAATTGTGGGAATACATTTCTCTATGTAACCAGTTGACCTCTAGCTACTGCATCAGAATCTTCAAGTTCCTGTTCTACTTACGTGACTTTCGAGTTCCAGATTGAGCTGCGTCTCAGTCATATTCTCCCATGGTTTCATCCTTTCTGTGGGAAAAGATCACTTGTGAGCACCCACAGTTAAAAATGTTTCAGTATCACAGAACAAAATATTAAGACATACTAAACTTCCAAATCATCAGCTCACTAGCATGAAGAAATGTCATCTCTTTTCCAAGGTAAAATTCTTGATACAACTAGGAAAACCAATACAAAAAAGAAGGTGATCATTTGTGAAAACAATCAGCTACCACTGCAGTTGTTTTCAGCTACTACCTTGTCATGTAGAGGAAGAAGAGGAAATTGTAGGCAGCTTGTTAGGAGATGCATGGCATACGTATTTAAAGGAATGCATTCATGTCTAAAAATTTTAGTATTCATTTCTTGGCATTTTTTTATCTCAAAATCTTCTGATAAATAACAAAATAACCTTAAGACTCCACAAAACTTCCTTTAGGAGGGCATCCATTCTGCAAAACACACCAAGCTCTCTAGATCATAACCCAAAAACTATAACCCCAGCTAAGCTAAACACAAATTTGTACTTAGATTTAGGAATAGGAAAGTTTTGTTCGCTTTATTCAACTCGCTTAAAATTAAGCATATGTTTTAACACTTTACTGGATTAGGGCCTATGTCAGCAAAATAAATTTCTTGGGAAGAAGTAATAAAAATGTAGCTTGCAGTGAGGGACAGCAGACCCATTCACAGTTACAGAAGCTTTAAAACACTAGCTGGTATTTATATATTTAGAAAAGAAATCAGGCGTGAAACAAAACATTTTAGATAGCAAACTAATTAGTCTGCTACAGAAGCACATTTTTTTTTTTTTCATTTGAAGAAAAGCAGGGTTTGTTTTCATCCTTGCACTCCCAAAAGCAAATTGATTTGCACATCAAGGAAAAACATTTTTTGCAAACACAAGTTTCAAAAGCAATTTTCCCAATGTTTAGTAGCAGCCTGGCTGTTCCAGATATACCATTGCATTCCCTGGAGAAAAGGACAGACAGGAGGCCAAGATTTTTAAACAAAGTTTCATTACACACATGCACCTGAACTTGCTCGTTCAAGTTCACGTATTTGCATATATACTATAAATGTCAGCTAACTAATTCTCCTGTCTGCATTGTACACTGATGTGTATTTATTTTTAATGCTAAGAGCCTCTCTGAATATTTGATGTTGTAGGTCTATCCTTAAAAGAGAACTTACCTCATTCTCAAAACCAGAAGGAATACAATTCTACCAGACTGTGTCCGTGTTAATTTTAATTTTTCCAGCGAAACCTTTCTGTTGCTAACAACAGTGGGGCAAAGTATGAATTCTAGTGTAGCTATGGCTCCTTTGGCATTTAAAGCACAGGGCAATCTGTCATCGTTCAGAGCTGCTCTATCTTGTGTGAAGGGCCACACACCCTTCAGGGAGCACTGAGCAGGGAGGGGCAGTGCTGGAGTTGCCCTCCATGTGACGAGGAAACACTTGGACTGAATTGAGCTCTGTCTTGGGTGGATGATGAGCAAGTCAAGAGTTTATAGCCTGGGTTTAAAGAGCAGACTGGTAAGGGTGACACAGTGTGGGTGTTTGCTGCAGGCCATCTGATCACAGGGAGGAAGTAGATGAGGCCTTTTACAGACAGCTGGAAGCAGCCACAAAGTCACAGGCAGTGGTTCTTGTGGGGGACTTCAACCACCCTGACATCTGCTGAGGAACAACGTGGCAAAGCACAAACAGTCCAGAAGGTTTCTGGAAAGTGTTGGCCACAACTTCCAGGCACAGGTGGTGGAGGAAAAAACGAGTAATGGTGAGCTGTTCGACCATGTACTAACAAACAGGGAAGGCTTTGTTGCAGATGTGAGGGTTGGGGGCAGCTTTGGCTACAGCAGCCATGAGATTCAATATCTTGCATGGAGGAGGGAGGGCATCAAGTAAGAATGCAACCACGCACTTCAGGAGAGCTGACTTTCAGTGACCTTCTTGGAGAATCCCATAGGAACCAGCCCTGCAGGGAAGATGGTTCCAAGAAAGCTAGTCAATATTCAAGCACTGCTTCCTCCAAGCTCAAGAACATTGTTTCCCTAAGAGCAAGGATCATAGAATTGTACAGGTTGGAAAAGATGTCTTGGATCATTGAGTTCAACTGTTAAATATCACTTGCAAGTCCAGCATTAAACCTTGTCCATAAGCACCCGATCTACACATTTTTTGAACTTCAAGGGACAGTGATTCTGGCACTTCCAAGGGCAGCGTGTTCAAATCCTTGACCACCCTTTCACTGAAGAAATCTTTCCTAACATCTAATTTAAACCTCCACTAGTGCAACTTGAAGCCATTTCTTCTTATCACTTGTTAGCTGGGAGAAGAGATCAACCCCCACATGTCTACAGCCTCATTCAAGTAATTGTAGAGCATGATGAAACTCCATTTCTCCAGACTGAACAACCCCAGCTCCCTCAGTAGCTCCTCATTGGACTTGTGATCCTTCACCTGTTTCATTTGCAGAAGTTGGTGCTTGGAAAGTTTTGCCTGAACACAAGGAAGAACTTCTATACTATGTGGGTGACTGGCCACTGGAACAGTTTGCCCAGAGAGGCTGTGAAGTCTCTCTCCTGGTGGTATTCAAGAAGTGTCTGGACACAGACCTGTGCCATGTGCTCTAGGATGACTCTGAGCAGGGAAGTTGGACCAGATGACCTCCTGTGGTCCCTTCCAACCTGACCACTCTGTGACTCTGTGTATTGAGGCACCAGTGGTCATAACAGGACTCTGCATTAACACTTTGGCACTTCCCAGCAGCAGTGGAGCTGTACCAGCAACCCTATGGCTAATATCCTCGCACAGANGGTCACAGCAGGAACTCTGCATTAACACTTTGGCACTTCCCAGCAGCAGTGGAGCTGTACCAGCAACCCTATGGCTAATATCCTCACACAGAAAATGTGTTAGACTTCCACAGTGTCATCGACTCCTTCAGCATTGCTTCACACCTGAATCACCAGGCAATGCACGTGCTTTTTCTGTCTTTTCAAAGGGAAGGACCTTCATTCGGAAGACATCATAATTTGTTTTCGAATTAGGTCTCTTACTTATCTTTAGTAGCTCTGTCCTTACAGCCAGTCTTCCAAAGGTGCAAGGTTGCTGAGTGCACAGCCTGTAGGTGTTTGTGCTCATTCTGCGTTGCCAGCTACAGCCCCAGAGCCCATTGAACAATTTCAGATGGGCACATTTCGAGTTCTTTCTAGGAACTTCTTCAGAAAATAAGTGTCTGGACTGTGAGTAGTGTCCTTACAAAAGGGAACAATGAAAATGGGTCTTATCTCACCCTTATGTCACATGAGGGAATCCACTGGAAACACCAGCCTTGAGACACATAAAAAGCAGGTTTCACTACTCCACTGTTAATAAATTCCTGATTTGACTAGATTTTACAGCACAGGATCCACAATTCTCTTTTCATATCTTTTTTGCAAGGCCCACTTCTCAGTGAAGACCTGGTCATGATCCCAATGCCCTACAGAACAAACAGACATTAAACAGTAAATGTATTGACTGCATGAAACTTATGAGATCACAGATGGTAAGAAAAATGGCTCCAAAGGGATGTTTTCTCCAGTAATCCATATAGACAGTTATAGGACTCTAATTAGTAGGATTTAAAAAAAAAATAAATTAAAAACCATTCTTCCTACCATTTATGTCAGAGGTTGCCTTTTCTTCAAAATTCACATATTCATCAACTCTTCTGAGGTCCTGTGTTGATTTCTGCAGCGTTGTATAAAGATAACATTAATCAGATTAGAGTTTTTAATAATTTTTAAAATTGCACACCTTTAGTAAACCCCAGTGCCAGCTGTTGAGCTGGACACAAGCCCTGTGCAATCCATAATGTCATGGAGAATAATGACAACATGAGTCACGTCTCAATTCTGCTGTACGGCTGTCATCTGCTACTGATGGGCAGGAGACCGGAACGCAAATTGGAGTTGTGCAGGTTTTGTGTTGAGACAAGACTGCAAAGAAGCCGTAGTACTCACCTGTACATTGACTGAGAGTGTGGGAGAAAGGAAAGTTTAATTTATTGGCAACAGCAGCACTGCTGGGGCCAAGCCGAGCTGGGCAGCCGAGCTAAGATGTGCTGACCTGCAGAAGAAACCAGCCGCAGGCAGCAGGCTAAGGTACCACGTGGCCAATGATGGTTCAGGTTCACCAACAGTTAACTCAGCCTTGTGTGTTTAAAAGAGCTGTAGTAATGCAACCATAAAAACTCCCACCAGTTGAGATCTCAGTTTGGGAGCTTCCTAATGCATTACATATTTTAAAGTTTAATCATCAGCCCTTCTCCAAACAAAACTTCTACTCATTTCAGTTAATCTTTGCCAGAATCAGTCCCAGTAGTGGGCAACACTTTGTAGTAAAGCAAAAATAAGTTTCTAATCATAGAAATTAAGTTCTGAAATGTCTTCCAGTAGTAATGGTGAGTGAAAACCAGTTTTAAACTGTAATAAAATGTAATAAAAATGTATTATTGCAGCATCATGGAACTGTATGCAGTGAACCACAAGGTCTTATCTGGTTCAATTTCCTAACTACCAAAATCCAACACCTAGTAGTGATCTGAAATTTGTACATGCATTGAACTGTTATTGATTAAAATAATTGTCACTAAATAATTATTTTAGTAAGACCATCATCCTCAGAAAAAAAGAAAAAGAGAATATTTAAACCACTGTTAGTAACTTTTTAAAAAGTAATTTGTCAGCTTGTTTAAAAGCACTTGATGCCCAACAGCATAAACAGACTTTGTTTCTAATTTAGAAAGTGTCAGTTTCATTTCTAGGAATAGTATTTCTATCCAGAAATATTGCCACAACACTATGCACAAATTTTTGTTCTGAATACGGAAGGTCTACAAAGGAAATGCGTATATTAAATTGCCAAATAGCCTGTGTGTTTTTGAGGCAATAAATATTCAAGTAATTAGCGTGTTTCAAGTATGATTAGTACTCATAGAAACTTTGGGATTTAAAAAATCACTGGTTTTATATCTAAACTAGTTTTTATGCATCAGCTTATATAGGAGAGAAGAAACTCCAAAATAAAATGAAAGACTCAGAAAAGAAAGTTGGTTTCAGTTACTATTTTGCTTATGATTATCCTAACCCTGAAAAAAAAAAACCAACAAAGAAAGATCACAACAAAACAAAAACAAGTGTGAAAAACAGCTGCAGCTGAGATTCAAGGTACCTGTATAAAGAACAAGTAACACATGTTCTGCACAAGAGATGAGTTTTAAAATATGTAAGTCAAGATGTTCTAAATAATCAGCTTCCTTTTGATTGTTCACTTGTGATAAAACATTAATTTAATTTATCCAGGTTTTAGTTTAAGAATATATAAGTCATTAATTTTGAGTTGTGATTTCATCTAATTTAATCTATAGCCTTTCTCATAACTACAGCATAAGTAAATTCGTAGTTTGCTGTTTAGAAAAAAAGAATTACATAGACCACACAGCCATGTAATTGGGCAATCTAATTACAAGTGCTCTCTGTTTCTTTGAGGTATGATAAATTATCAAAGAAAATTATATATATGTAGTCACTCTGAAGCGATGTAGTGATGAAAAATACAATACCTGGTATAATTTCAGAGTGGAATTCAATAGAAATGTTGTAAAAGGGAGGAGACAAAAAATTGTCACACAGTGAGTAATTTTTTGCTGAAATGAAAGAACATGCAATTGTCAATGATGCAATAAAATAACAGTGTGCAATGTTAAAATACCATGCATTGCAATAAAGGAGTTGGCTTGCAGATAGTACACCTACGTTTCCTGTAAGGTGTTTTATACTGCAGTTGTCTCCCTCAGATCAAGAACAGAGAGAAGCAGTGCCTTTTATTTGTATGGATTTGTAACAATTCCTAGAGAAACAGTAAAAAGAGGATAATTTTAAAACTGCAATAATTTGCTAAAATTTTCAAGAAAAAAATGTGTATCACATTGGAAAGTACTTTTGGCAGTATTGTGGTGGCATGACTTCTAGGCACCAAAATTAGGCTGAAAATAGCTATTGAAATACAGTAGAGTTGCAGTATCCACATCAGTTTACATCTTCTTCAGATAATCCAGTGCCTCTAAATATGCAGATCAGATAATCACTGTGTTCAAATGTACTCTTAAAATATTTTTCTGAGCAGAGCTCCTGTGTCACTGTAATGTAGCTAGCAGAGATGCTGTTTGTTCTGGTAACCTGGCCAAGGGTCATGTTCATTCATACAACTTTAAAGCTTTGTACTTAGAGGAAAATATCAGTGGTTAAAAAACCCACCTTGTTTAAGAAAGCAATTATGCATATTAAGAGGCCTCATTACTGTTTTTTTAAAAAAAATTATTACTATGTTTTAAACCAGTAATAAACTTTGCAAACTCCACAAAAGCCAGCAGTGCTGTGAGCGTTGATTCCTAGTTTAGTGCTAAGTAGGAGAGCATTTCAAGTGTAAATCTGAAGGCTCTTGGTCCTTGCCCTTGTGGAGCTGACTAGTGTGGGTTGTAGTGAGGTCTTGTGTTCATAGCTTGACTCCAGGTGTTATTGGGTGAAATTGTTCAGAGCATCATCCCGACTGCAATGCTATGCCAGATCACCCTGTGCAAGCAGGAACTCTTCCACCTGCCTCATAACAACCTATGCAGAAGTTGAGGCAGGAACACAAAGCTTCAGGAAGTACCAAGAAGCAGTTTGTGGTGCACGGCTGCAACCACAGCTGGCTCTGCAGCCCATCTCAAAATAGAGCCCTCAATAACCAAGATAATTTTGTGAGCAGAGTTCTTTCATGTCTCTACTCAACACACAGTGTCTGGACTATGGTGGCAACAGGTGCCTTAAAGATCCCTCACTTAAGGGTGATCAACAGATACTGAAAACAGTACCATGTGTCTTTTAATCACATTGCATAATGCACAGCAGTTACTTGCATGTGATCTAAAGCAAGCACTGTTTATGATTCCTTCCCTGGCAAGCTAAAGGGCGCATTGTCATTTCTTTATGGTAAAAACAGAATAAGAAGTAAGCAAGAGGTTTCCATCAGGTGTAATGCCTGAAAGACTGTCAATAAAGTCATTTATTGATGATTCTAATTCATAACGCTTTAACTCTGTAGGAAGATGCCTACATTTAAAGTATTTGCTTATTCCTGTGGTAAGAAAAATAAGTGCCATGTGCCTAACTTGGAGACATTAGAAATGCCTTAATTAAAAGGCAAGCATGCAACAAACTGATTTGTCACAAACAGATCCACATGTAGGAAAACCTCTCTAAAACCACAAACAGCAGCAGAATTAACCTGGGCAAAGGCTGGGTCCTTTCCCCTGCTGCAAAACGGGACATGAAGAAAACCTGCTCTCAATGTAAGCACACTGGGAGCATGGAGCCATTGGCTTTTGGCATGCATCCAACACAAAACAACCTGAAAACACAGAACCCCCCTCACCTCAACATCAGCAAAAGCTGGGAAGTAGGTCAAATGCAACACTGCATTATTTCAAATTACATAACAGTTTCATTACATGAACATTTTTTCTCTTCTGTGATACTCTCAATGTAACTTTTCTCCCTTTTATTTGAAAAAAATTACAACTATTACTAAAATTCCTTTAGTTTCCAATACGTGGAAAACAAAATAAATTAAATATTCTCATGTTTACTAGCTTATTTCTACTGGAGTGTTCTCCCTTGACTGAGTTCGAGAAATCAGATTGAGATTTATCAGCCAACAACTGTCCTAGTTATTTGTGCTTCTGTGTTCCCCTTTAAAACTCAAAACTTCTGCCTTTTCATTGTGTAGAGTTTTTCTTCTCATTAACAGATTCTTTAAAACATTTCTACTGAGCACCAGTTCTTGCTTATCACTCATATTAGAACATATTAGTTTGTTTCAGTTCTTTGTTTCAAAAGTGCCTGGCTGATCCATGTTCTCATCTTCACGAAATGATCCTTTTCTAAAACAGGAAGAACTTCAGAGTAAGCAATGGCATATTAGGCTTTATACAAAAAAAGTCAGCAAGATACAGAAAATAATCTTGTCCTGCTCAGCACTGGCTTAAGTGAACTTTCCTAAACAGTGAGTGCAATAAAGCATTGCAATAGCTGGGGTAGTTCACACAGTTCCACCTTCGGAGATACCTACAAAGAACTTGGAGTACAAACGTGTCAGGGATGCTGTAGGATATAGTTCATCCTTCAAGGAATAAATTGAATTGATTCTCTAAGTCCCTCCCTAGTGTATTTCTATTATGTGTGATTCTGGTTACACAGTAAAAAATGTGTAGCTAAAATGCAAATATTTGTATTTGTTTATCATAACCTTTACCCTTGTGATCATCTCCTTTATCTATGTAAAACACTGCCATGTTAGATATATGAAAAAAGCGCTGTCAAATGTCAACAGAAAAAATATCTGCATTCTTACAGAATCCTAGGGTTCACAAAAGGTTATACCTGTCTTCTCTACACCTTCCTGCAGAGTAACAGGTGATAAAGGAATAAGTCACTGCATTTTTTAAAGTATTTGGTATTAGAAAGTATCATCTGAAGCATTATCAGTAAGTAGACTGGTTGACAAGTATTCCAAATATATTTATAAAAAAGGATTGGAAAGGAACTCCTGGGTCATCAAGACTGTGTCCCTGTTATCAGAGTCAGCCTTGCAGTCTACAATTTATCAATCTTCAATAAGTTTGCAAAGTTCTGTCTTAAAATGCTACTTCCATTATACTGACAGGGCAGCTGTTCCCTCCTCTGAGGTATCAAAATTTCTGAAGTTTTTGAAGTATATTTGCTTAGGACAGTTTGTGCCACTTCATTCTTGTGCCAGCATTGACTTTTTTGTTAAATACCAACTTTCTCCACCAGAGAGGGAGATAGCAATCCTAACTTCTCTTTGGATTTAGGTTGAATTGTTTTTACCTCTTCTTTAGCTGGTCCATTAGCCATCTTTCAGTTTTTTTCCTATTGATTTTCATCTTTAATACATTAACTTTTCTTTTCCTTGATGTGCTTCTTCAACATCCAAAGCACTTGGGTCTAATGTTTTCCTTGTCAGCAAGAACTTTACCATTGGTAAAGACATATACCTCGTTACTAAGATATAATCTATTCCTAAAGTATATGTTGGATCCTATTTTAAATTTTTCTCAATATCTTTGGTTATACTTCATTCAATATCTACAAGTCTTGCAGAGGGTTGAGATATGATCAAGAGATCCAACTACTTACATACACTGTACTCTTGCTTCATCCTAACCATAGGGACATATTTGCTGTTCATGCCCTTTCCTTACTATCTGACCAAGTCACAGCCTCTTATTCAAAATCTTTACTTCTAGATTCCATTTCATGTGCTAGTTCTTCAAACGTGGTGATTATTTTATTGTATTATTTCTGTCCCACCCTTCAAATGAGTATATTCAGGTCTTTCAACTTTGCTGCTATCTTAGGTGTTCTCATTTTCATCTCTCAGTGTAAAACACCCTTCTCCTTAAATTGTGTATTTCTCAGTAGCTTAGAGGTAATACAATTTTTTACCTCTATTTTTACTCTCTTTACTTGTTTCCATGTGCTATCTCTCCAATTGTTGATTATTGGCACTTTTTTAAACCAGGGGACACCAGCTACATTTGTGTAGTGGCCTACAGCCCTCACCAGAAAGGAACCAACTAGGATGTGAAGTTTTCCTCAGCCAGGGAGGGTCCAAGTCATTCCTACATGCTCTGATCACTCATGCCTCTACAGGAAATTCTCATGCAGGGCCTCCTCCATCCCACCTGGTACCTGAGTTACTGTACAGTTCAGATGACAAAAAACCTTCTTGGCACCTGTAGTGGAAGGAGGAAGAAAGAGCTTGTGTTTCAAGCCCAGTGTCAGGCATTTTGGCAGAGGTGGTGCCTGAGCTGTAGTCTCCAGGCTGGTAGTGCATTTTACCCTGAGGCAGAGCAGTACCACAGCACTGGCTGCCTGTACCAGCTCTTTGTGGATCAGATGCACAGAAGTGGATGTTCCAAGATGAGATTCATAACAAAACCCTGAAGGAATGGTAAATCTCAATTCCATTCACAGCTCCGTGCCTGCTGACGGTGAGAGAGAGAGAACACCACTGTGGTGCAAATTAGCCTGCCTTCAGATAGAGAGGCAGGCAAAGAAGCTTAAAATATTACTTCTTTAGCAACAATTTGCTGATAAAACCTGAATCCAGCCAAACTTTAGGAGAAGCTTTATGGCTATGGACTACCTGACTTTTCTAATCACTTCAAACTCCCTAACCTCTGCAGCTTGCCTGTCTGTGAAGGAGCAGTAACACCCTAACAGAGTTTATGTAACTGCTACTCAATATTGCATTAAGCTTCCTCCGTCTGACATGTAAAACTTCCACCTGCTCAGTCACCCAAGTCCTGACTTGAACTAATGACTTTTGATACTACTGGGCTATATTTGCTCCCAGCAGGCTGATAACAAAGTGTACAGAGGATCGCCTGATCCAATTTACGCTATTATCTGAGATAATAATTATTTTACACTGGCTACACTTTACCTAACAGCAGAATCAGTTTAAGTTTGTTGCTCTCTAGAGAAGAAGGAAAATGCAAATGCAGTAAGAAATCCATGTGCTCTGGTATTTTAAAACGTCAGAGAGCCACTACTGTATTGTTAGCTACAATTTTAAGCTTTGACAATGCCATCAGTGAACCTTGGTATTTTGTAATTTCTGTACTACTTGAAAAAATCTGGTTTTCTCCATTGGCTTCTACTTTCATCTCTGTGGTTGGCAGCATTGTTATTTGTTTTTCTCTCTAATGAAAATTCTAGAACTACTGGTAGAAAGAAGAGCATTGCTGTGAAATATACACAATTCTCCTTCCTTAAATACATCTCTCTCTGTTTAAAAATTAAGACTTCACAATGTAAATGAACAATGCTTCCTCTACCTTCCAATTTGCTCCAAGGACAATGGGAGCTTTTAAAAACTCTTTCTCCCTAGACTTACCACTGATATAATTCTGAGTCACTGTAAAAAGTTCGCTTCTGTCCACTCCCTTCTTTTTTGCACAGAGATGTCTTCGCAAATCTCCTACTATCAGGCAGTGCTGAGAGTAGAGCAACTGTGGAGTCTCTAAATGCCTGCAAAAATGATCGACTTTGCAGTGATAAAGTACGGGAATAAACAAAACATTGTAGCACGCTCTGAAGTTTCAATCCTGCTCTGCTCTGCATTTGAGCATTTTGTGTGCCTGATCCACACAAAATAAGTATAAAATAGGCCAGGAAGTACAAAATAAGTCTGAGTATTCCACTAGAGCAGGATAAAGCAGCTCACAGGCATTCTGTTTAAGGCATTGTAACACCCTGGCCAGGGAGGCCTCAAAGCTTCTGAATCTGGCAGTTTTTGTTACTACTGTTATGCTTATTTAATCTTGCATTATCTTATTTAATCTTCAATCTATGCTCTAATCTCCCCTGCCCCTTCCTTAATGCATGTCCTGATCCTGCTACTGTTTGCAGAATCAACTTTCTGGATGTTCCCTCAAAACATGCAACACAGCTCACCTTGCTACGTGTAGACAGCTTGTCTGCTCCAAAGCCACTTGTATCTCTAGAGAAATGAAGAGAGAAACAGGCCCATTCACCTTGCTAGAAGATGGTCACTGGAAATTCATACCTGCAGATCCACAGACCAGAAAATCCTTGAGAAAAGTGGATCTGGCACTGCTGTGCTGAATCAGTGTATCCATGTGAAAACAAGCCTCTCAGATGACCAGGGATACCTCCCTGGGGAATTCAGGCTGGGGTTATGAGGAAGCAGCAGCAAGAGAAGCTCAGCTGCACCAGTGGCAGTCATCCTGAGCGAGTGACTAGAAAATTAGCAGACCTGGAATATTAGAAATGCCCAGGCCTCCTCAGGCGTGTTTTGTGGATGGCTAATTAAATTCCACTTCAGTAAAGTTTTACACTTTTCCTTTTCAATGTGGCACTGTACAAAAAAGCAGCATTTTTCACTTGGTCTAGGAACTCCAGAAGAGAGGTGGGGTAGAATGTGGCAGCATCACCCTGGCTTCTCCTGCCTCCCAGGTCATTTACTGGTGTGCACTCAGCAGGGATTTTAGCCACAGGTGGTGCCACAAGTGCAGGGGCCCTGTCCCCAGTGGATACTCTAAACTCAGTTCTAAAGAGCAAATGGATACTTCAGTTCTGATCCACAGCTAAATGAATGACCAAAAGAATAAGCATAAATCTCACAGGTGTCTTTAAGACCGTCCTTAGGACTTTGACTGGGGTGTGAAAATTTCCAAGAAAATGCAGAAGACAGAAGTTCAGGAAAAATGAGAAGGCATCATGCAGAAAATGACACAAAGTCACATGCCTGAGTGCTATATTTTGCTGTCAGGGCTCCGATTTAGGTTTCAAGTTTGGTGATACTTTAGGTAACCCCACAATCTACTATTCCCAAAGTTCTCCTGCCCCAGCTCACATGAACAGGCAGATAGGATTAAAACAAGGAGTGTGTAATGAAATGCCAACTTATTCTGTTGATATTAGTAAGGACTTCACAAGGAAAGATTTTATCTTGTCAGAAGAAAAGTTTTGTGCCCAGGTTACTTCTAAATTGTAGCATGTATCTATGTCCCATACAGAATGATGTGCCTGTAACCCAAGGCCAGAATGAGTATTTAAGAGAGAAAAACAGAAACGTATCAATGTGAAAGAAAAGGACTGTGGAATGAGAAAGATAGTTTGCTTTCCATTTCTAGAGACACAATGAAACCAAGTGCTTTGCATGAACTACTCTGTCAATAGCTTAAAAAGATTAGGAGCGGGGCATTCTTTTTGTGCACGCGACCTTTTCAGCAGCTTGGCAAATAAAATAAATAAAGAGAGTAGGCCAGCCCTAGAGGTGGGTTTATATTTAAACACAAAGTTTACATTCAAGTTTCTAGGAGAAGAGTTGGAACAATGTGATGTAAGCTTGGATCTTCTAATTAAGATCAAATTCCACAGTATTTTTAGACTTTAAAACTACATGTTTTGACCCAAAATGCAGTTCAAGTTTTCTTTTCTCTTGGATCTATTGTGAATTATTAGCATTTGACATTCTATAAACCAAGTCTGGCATAGACTTCAACAGAGTCATAGGGGGGTTGCTGGGTTGGGTTTTTTCTTTTTTCAGTAAACAGAGATTTATAATGTGCCAAAAATTCTACAGATCCCTTCAGTCCAAAGTCAAGGGGAAGGCTTTCAAAACATTCTAGGCTTTTTTATTTGATCCACCTCATAGCTTTTTGTGTAGGCATTCCTTCCCAGAAAATAGCACAAGAGCTAGCAAGCTGAACAAATAAATACAAAAAGGTTACTGAGTGCATAACACTTTTCTTCCAAGCAGCCTCCCTCTACCTTGAGTGCACACACTGCAGGTTTGAATTGCAAGTGTAATTTAATTCCCACAAAACATGCCAAACAAGGCCCACAAGGATTCAGAAAAAAAATATTATTGAGACATGGCAACTTGTTTCATGTGTGAGCTTACTGAAGATATAAAAGCTCCAGAAATATCTTCTGCTTGTTGGAACCTTCGTTTAAACCTCACCTTAACATTCACAGGCTGCTCCTGTGCATCTTGACCCCTCCACAAGGGAGGATTAAAAGGTTACTCATGGAAACACCAAGTTCATCTTCTTGTGAGGTTTTCTGACTTGCAGTAAGTTTCTAATAAATGTACCTAGCCCTAGTGGCATTTTGTTCAATGCTCTGATTTTATACCTGAGGCAAACACGACTAAACAAGGCAAATAGCCCTGTGCAGTATGATACTGTAAGGTTTTTCCCTAATCTTAAATGCATAAGGCAGACTTCGCCTCTTTAAAAGTGAAAAAACCAAACAGTTCTCACAAAGATGTTACTTTGGATATGCTTCTTGTGAGCATACATCATGCTTCATTTACAGGGTTTCAAAACCACACCTCTCAGTCTCAAAAACCAAGCTCACTTTTTCATAACTTGCCATCTCTGAAGCAGGTAAACACATCCAATGAACTACTTGCCAAAAAAAAACCAACCTATTTGCCTCTCACTTGTTCACTGTAGCAGAAAGATGAGACTTTGCACCATAAAAGTGATATACTTTTGGGCTCCTAAGGACTACACCAGCAGTCTGCAGCTTAAAAAAAGAGAGAAGTGTCACTACCACAGTGTTTCACAGCACCATATCCATACACAAGGTTCACAGCCAGTCCAAGTCCAATGATAAGTGGTGATCCTAAGCACACTACGCATTGTCGTGCAACAAAAGCCACTTCCTTGTGGCTACTATGACTACAGCCCTGTCCCAGTCTGCACAGGAAAGGAGGTGAATGGGTTAAACTTCTGTTTCCACTGCTTCTTGCAAGGTTATATGAAGGCTGAAGGTCTTAATGGGGGTTTTCTAAGGTTTTATGTCAGATCTTGGCTTCTTTCTTTTTTTTTTACATTGTTCACTAATAGAATTCAATCTTTGGAAAATATATTTTTATAGAGCTTAAAACATACATGGTTAGAAGAATCTGACCTAGATTTTTAGGTTTCATGTGGAACTGATAAAAACAGACTCTTATTGACTTATCTTCCCTCTATGAAAGTGGCATTAGGGATTCACTGGACATGAAGATGTACCAATGATTGTTTATCTACTCCTTAAAGCACATTCATCATCTCTTTCTCCATGAGACCATTGTTTCCTCATGTCTGCTTGTTTGGATGAGGGGTATCCTTGACAGGGCAGGCCTGACTGGCAGAGGAGACTCTCTATGGCAGCAGTCACACAATGCGACTGCCTTGGAGAGAGTGGCTGTATGCACAGGGAATCCTTAGCGTTTAGGGTCTGTGGTTACATTTTCCCATGAAACCAGAACTGAAAGAAAACATAGTTAGCAAGAACCTTTTTAATTTGGCCTTATGATCTTGAAATTCAGTGTTACTCTGGGACTTGGAAAGAATTAGTTATATGTCAGATGATACAGGTAAATAAAAAAAAATGTACTCTTAATTATCTCTGTATTCACTCCTATACTGTGGATTTTCAGAATAAAGGCTGGTAGGGCCCTATCACAGTGCAGCACAGTCATTTAGAAAAAGAGGTATCGTTGCTTAAGGGATAAGGATGAATCTTAATGATGTGAGATCTAACCCATTTTTGCCTGTCAGTAAATGTAAATACTGCCACTAGTGTCTTGGAACAGATTTCCCATCTCCCTTGCCATGTGAGTGTTGTTCAATGATTTTTCACTACTTTCTCTACACTGGTTTTTGATTTCATTTATTATCTGACCTTCCGTATTTCCCAAGGCTCAAGCTGCTATTCTTCCTTTAAACAACAAAAATACTGATTTTATTTTCATTTCCCACTCTCTCTCCATTTGTCTTCTATTCTCAACTTCATTTCTTCCCACTGTGTTTTCCACTTCCCATTTCTCTGTCTCAGTTCCTGGCCTTAGTTTCCATCTCATCCCAGTCTGTAATCTTGGCTTCTTCTCCTTCTCTCCCTCCTTGCTTTCACAGCCTCTCTTCTTGACTTTACCTCAGTCCTGTGTCATTTCAGCTAGCCTGCTCCTAGGATATGTATCTATACATGCACTCACACTTTGTGGCCTAAGTAATTGCCGTGGGATATCTTGGGCTTCCCCCCATTCTCCATGATTTTTTCAACTGAACAGTCACGTTGGGACTCATGAATGATCTAAGGAGGCTGGTTTTAAAAAGTGCCAATAATAAAAAAAAGTCTTTCAACTTTTCTCCTTTCACAGACTGCTGCTTTTGCCTTCAGCCCATGAGTCTGCAGATAACCTGCTCCCTGATCTGCTGTACTGTGTTGGTAGTGTTGGTAGAAGTCCTTCCTCAAGTGGTACCTGTACATGATAACCACATTCAAAGAAATGCATGAGAAACACATATTTTCTCCCCAGCTGAGATTTTCTGGGGTTTCTGATCTGTGCAAACTAAGCGCTAGCTATGAAATAATCTGGTCCGTAGTTCACATCAGTTCTTGTTGTCTCTTTAAAATGATCCAAGTCACCTATTTGGGTTTTTCCTCTTGCTGCCTCACTGTATTTTCATGCTCTGGACTCCCTGGAAAGGCTCTATTGTGCCTGGCTGCAATGGGATCATCCCTATTGCTGTGACTACAAATGCCCATCACTATCTTGTCCCCACGTTCATCTCAGCTATTCAGAAATGAAGGCTCCAAGAAGAATTAGTAGGCCCCAAATCGACCCTTTGAGCTCAGTGTAAATACAGCCTGGTAGCTGGATCTAGTCCTTAATCAGGCAGTGAGCACAGTAGTGTGGCTAAGTATAGAAGCCACTTAGTTTACAGTACAGTGACCCAATAATTATGCAAGATAATACCGTGTGCACTTAGCTCGCCTGTACCATTCACAGCACTTGCCAATAATACACTAGCATATTTCATTATCTCCTTCCCCAGCTCAGGGCTCTCTATAAACAGTTTGTTTTCTCCCAAGATTACTGGAGCTATGACACAGAGCACTGTCTAGGTATATTTAACCCCACAGATCATTCCAACATGCTTCTTTAAAAGAAGATCATATTGTTTTTCCTGCTTTCCATTTTTGCAAGCCTAGGCTTTGGCCAGAGGGTACTCTACATATCTGGCTGTAAATAGACTGCTTGGAGCCAAGCAATGCGGTGCCTTGACTAATTTCAGCATTCACTTAAGCTAAATTATTTATGATACTCTCTGCACAGGCTTTTCTCTGTTGTTGTTGTTTTAATGTTGTAATCTCAGCCAGAATAAAGGGATAATTTGCATGCATTTTCAGCTACTGCAGTAGCTAACACATGGCTCTGAAAACTGAAGCCAACTACAATATATTCAAAGTTTGAACTGAGTGGCCAGAAAAGGGAAATCTTGACATGCCACTAAATCATATTCCTAATGGTGAGAAAGCTTAACATTTTTACTTAAGCAGCTGAAACAACATTAGAAACCTTTTCCAATGATACACTTATTCACTTGTATCAAGAGCTCATCACCTTTGCTGCAAGAACGTAAATCAGGAGGATGTTAAGCTGTGAATGCTCTATTTTCACCTCTATGCTGATATTATGAGTCCAAGTTCATCGCCAGCAGAGCATGTCTCCATCGTCATGAGTATGTAAAACACTGCACAGGCAGAGAGAAGAAATACAACTGTGTTTTTAAGGAGCCTCTGAGTTTCCAGCAGGCACAAGGCATAAGAGATAAGAAAGAGAATAAAAGTTAGAAGGGAGTGCAGAGCAGAGAGGTGCCTCCTTCTCCACCAACTGGTGGCTTGCCAAAGAAAACAACAGAAGTGGGGATTAGAGTTTGCAAGGTTGCACATCAGAGGAGGGCTACCTATTCCCTGCCTTTTCTCCTCTGAAAAGCTGCCATGTGAGGAGAAACATTCCTTTTATTATTTATGGGGACAGCCACTCTTGTTTATTATGCTCATGTTACTATGCTACATGCCAAGCACAGGCCCTCTTTTTCACAGAGGTTTTTCTTTGTACAAAGGGGAAAAAAGAGGAAACATAATGCACACACACATACACACACTCCCTGTTTGTAGGATTGGTGAGGAAATTAAAGTCAGAGTAGCTAAAGGAGGTCTTTCTATAGAGTTGTGATTTTGCTTAGAAAGCTGGCAGCAGCAGAGCATTGCAGTGGCCTGACACCATCATGCTCCAGGGGAATAGCAGATCTTCGAGATCTTTCTGTTTGCCCCAGCCCTACTCAGGCAATCACATCCCTTAACAGCCCAAGAGGTAGAGAACTCACAGCAGAAGAGAGATTAAACAACCTATAATCTGAACATCAGTATTTGTACAGCTTGTAGGAGATGGATATTTTTTCCCCCTCTGGGTTTGGAACAATGTTGAAAGGAAAGAAAGAAAAACAGGTTTATTCCTCACTCCCTTTACATTTTTTTCAAGGCAGCTGAAGGACAGCTGACCTATTTTCTGAGTTCAGCAACAGAGCAGGCTCCCCAGCACCTGATCACTTCTTTGTGCCTGTCCCCTGAAGCATGTTTAATACTGAAAGGCCTGGCCCTGGTCAGTGATTGCAAAGGAGGAAACCCTCGGCTGCACTTGGACTGCAGCCTTCATACTGAATGCAGGCAAGGATTTAAAACAATCCACTGAATGCAAAGTAAATCCCAAGGCAAAGAGAAGGGAAACTAGGCAACCGTACTTTCTGTGGTAGATGGCAGTGGATTTACTGCCTGGCTGTTCACAAACTGCCTACAGCTGGGGGAAATTGCTCGTTCAATTATCCTATGTTTGATGTGATTACTGGTAATGGTTCATGGGCCTAATTTCATTCCTTTGAATGACTCTCCACTAACAAAAACAAAACAATCAAACAGAAAAAAGGTGCAAGAAAAATCTCTTCCAAAATACAGAATGTAAAATGTATTTTTCAAACTAGGAAACTTCACTCGTTCTGTCTTCAGGGTTTTTCTTAATTTTAACCCAATTACACACAGAGGGATCTTATTCTTAAGAATTCATCTGCCATGTTGTAAGAAAGGAACAGAGCTCTTTCTGCTTTCCCAAAGGGGTTTTTTTAAGAAAACACTGACAGATGCTCCTTGAGTTTAGAATCTAGGAATTAAATATTTAGATATGGCAAACAGCAGCAAGATAATATATTTGCAGTGGCCATGTAAAAACCTTAGTTGGATGGTGTGAGGGTACAACTCTCCCCAGCTAGAAAACTGTGCTAAGAACGGAGCTCCAGACTTCAGCATTGCATCTCCCACACAAAAGCTTGGTTCTGCCAGGAAGGGATAAGAGAGCAAACATGTTAAAAGAACAAAAAGACTCCTATCTCACACAATTTTTCAGATTTTAGCCTTAAAATACAGGATACAGCCACTTAGTTCTGTTTCAGAAACTTCATATTGCTTCACAATGGCCTTAGAATAAGATGCTGAGCAAACATTTTCCTGTTTATCAGCAACATAAATACTATGTGACAACAGCAACACTTCAGGTGGAGTCTTTTTCTTTATTGGGCACGATCTGAGTCATAGGACAATTCCCAAGAGCCAAAAGAAACATACCATAAAGAAATGTATTCCAACAAATTGCATTTTTCATGCTACAAGGCCACTATATAATCACTGTAAACAAACTATAGGTTTAACATGCCGATTTACCCTTGTTTGCAATAGGTTGCTGAGCTTACTTGGATTTCATTCTCTACATAGTATTAATAGTTGTTGCAAACAATGTATTTAATGTCTTCTCAAGGCAGGTTATTGAATCAAAAAGCATGATCACTTTCTAAGCTCTTTCAGACTTGCTGTGGTGAATTTTGCAGGTATAGTTTCTTTCACAGAAAGAACAAGGATACTCTATTTTTTGTTTTCCACATAAAGAAGCAGAAATCATTGCTTTTTTATAAACAAAACATCTGATATAGAGCAATGCAATACTGCTCTCCTAGTGCCTGGACTGCCCTCCAAGCCCACGGCAGAATGTTGTTTTCTTGATGTTTTCATTACTGTTAAGTATCTTTTCTGTCACTGAGACTGTGCATTTGACTTAATTTACATACCACTCTGCAAATACTGCATTATTTAAACATTTATAATTCTGCTTGCCAATTACTATCTCCATGTTTCTAACGTGTTAATTAAAATTTATAACATACCTGATTATATTTTACTTATTGTTTGCTTAATTTACATTGAATGAACCATAAACAGTTCTTACCAGTTATCAGTTTAGCTCATTACATAATAATGTTATGCCATTAATAATAATGTTATGCCATTTTTGACATAGAGCTACAGCTACAAACTCACTTCATTCCCTTCAACTTTACCACCGTGGAGTTATTCTCCTGATGTTGGTATCCCTGACTGCACAGGCCTGCCCAAGCCAGACATTATCCAGCAGATTTAAAGATGAATTATGTTCCAGAGATCTTTTTTGCATCATTATCCTATTCTTTCATTCCTGCTCTGTCCTCACCTAATGAACATCACACCAAGTCCATTAGCTTCCATGGATTTAACTTTTTATTTATACCGGGAGATGTCTGGGCTTTGTGATCTCCACCCTTCTGCTGCATCCCAACATCCTTGTCTCACTCCAGTGCCCCAGCAGCCTTAATTTCTTTACTCCATCATTTTCTCTAACTTCAGACTTACTTCTGGCTTTCTCCATTTGTACCAGCTGATCCCTCACAGTCCTGCCCAGCACTTCTTTCACTGCAAAACCATTGACCCCTGTTACACACTCCTGACTTTTACACCTGCCTTCCTTCTACTCAACAATTTTATAACATTTGTAGTAACTGTATTCTAATAGAGGGCGTCTGCAGCCTCTTAAAATCCTCTTCCCAACCTTGTATATTTTTAAAAATCACAATTTCATTTCTGCTGTAATGAGATTAACTTCTCTCTCAGTAACTAGACTCTCTCACTCAGAAGCGAGTAGGTGAGGAAATCTCTTCCAGTCTCAGGGGTAAGAATCTACTATCTTCCCTCTTTCCTTTAAATTTCATCAGTTCTCTCTAAATCCCCCCACACTTCTCTCCTTCTCAAAGTCCTCCCAAACTTTATCCACTGGTATAACTGGTTATCTGACTTATTTTTTTATTTGCTTGTTTAAGCTTCAAAT
>VYXF01012227.1:129441-163468 GCA_013397295.1 Polioptila caerulea
ATTAATAGTTGTTGCAAACAATGTATTTAATGCCTTCTCAAGGCAGGTTATTGAATCAAAAAGCATGATCACTTTCTAAGCTCTTTCAGACTTGCTGTGGTGAATTTTGCAGGTATAGTTTCTTTCACAGAAAGAACAAGGATGCTCCGTTTTTTGTTTTCCACATAAAGAAGCAGAAATCATTGCTTTTTTATAAACAAAACATCTGATATAGAGCAATGCAATACTGCTCTCCTAGTGCCTGGACTGCCCTCCAAGCCCACGGCAGAATGTTGTTTTCTTGATGTTTTCATTACTGTTAAGTATCTTTTCTGTCACTGAGACTGTGCATTTGACTTAATTTACATACCACTCTGCAAATACTGCATTATTTAAACATTTATAATTCTGCTTGCCAATTACTATCTCCATGTTTCTAACGTGTTAATTAAAATTTATAACATACCTGATTATATTTTACTTATTGTTTGCTTAATTTACATTGAATGAACCATAAACAGTTCTTACCAGTTATCAGTTTAGCTCATTACAGGAATAATGTTATGCCATTTTTTACATAGAGCTACAGCTATGAACTCACCTCATTCCCTTCAACTTTACCACCGTGGAGTTATTCTCCTGATGTTGGTATCCCTGACTGCACAGGCCTGCCCAAGCCAGACATTATCCAGCAGATTTAAAGATGAATTATGTTCCAGAGATCTTTTTTGCATCATTATCCTATTCTTTCATTCCTGCTCTGTCCTCACCTAATGAACATCACACCAAGTCCATTAGCTTCCATGGATTTAACTTTTTATTTATACCGGGAGATGTCTGGGCTTTGTGATCTCCACCCTTCTGCTGCATCCCAACATCCTTGTCTCACTCCAGTGCCCCAGCAGCCTTAGTTTCTTTACTCCATCATTTTCTCTAACTTCAGACTTACTTCTGGCTTTCTCCATTTGTACCAGCTGATCCCTCACAGTCCTGCCCAGCACTTCTTTCACTGCAAAACCATTGACCCCTGTTACACACTCCTGACTTTTACACCTGCCTTCCTTCTACTCAACAACTTTATAACATTTGTAGTTACTGTATTCTAATAGAGGGTGTCTGCAGCCTCTTAAAATCCTCCTCCCCACCTTGTATATTTTTAAAAAAAATCACAATTTCATTTCTGCTGTAATGAGATTAACTTCTCTCTCAGTAACTAGACTCTCTCACTCAGAAGCGAGTAGGTGAGGAAATCTCTTCCAGTCTCAGGGGTAAGAATCTACTATCTTCCCTCTTTCCTTTAAATTTCATCAGTTCTCTCTAAATCCCCCCACACTTCTCTCCTTCTCAAAGTCCTCCCAAACTTTATCCACTGGTATAACTGGTTATCTGACTTATTTTTTTATTTGCTTGTTTAAGCTTCAAATTGGCATAAGTTCTTGCCTTCATAGACCCTCTCCCTTATCAAGGGCTCCCTTATCAAGGGGTTGGTGATGCCTACTGAAGCACTCACCTGGGAAGAAAAGTACCCAGGCTCCCAGAACAGTGGCTGGACCTTGCCCTTCCAGCCTAGGTCCTTCCTGCACCTGCAGAGGGGGTGACACACTGTGGAGTGGCCATCAAACTCTGCATCAGCTGATGCCAGGCTCCAAATTTCATGCCCAGTTGAGCTGCAGGGGCACTGCTCACACTCTCCAGACTCACAGCCTGAAGGTACAGAACACACCTTCTCCAGAACCCAGTCACTGGCCACTTCTGCAGGATGACTACAAACCTTTATTTTGTCTGAAAAACACCCTTTTCTATTCCAAGAAGGCATAAAATGGTGTCCCCACAGCATGCAGACCTGAGCCTTTGCCAGCAGTTTTTCAAAACCCTGCCTGGTTGTGTTTGCTCATAAACGTACCCCAAAGCCTGGATGTAATTTTATTGTCTTGCACTTCCTGGCTCCAGGTCAGCTGACTGTGTGCTGGGATCCTTCATGGAAGGAATGGTATCAGCTCGTCTGTTTATGAGGTTTGTACATGTACTAACGATCGTCACGGGGAAGATCTGGGCACCACGACAGTACTAATAAATGGTCAGTAATAATAAAAATAAAGGAATAAACTATAAACAAATAGCAGCAGCAGGAGCTGGCAAGAGTCGAGAGACTTGAATGTTTTCTTTTCTTTGACTTTTTATTAAAGTTAGTAAAAAATTTGTGCATGAGGAATCTTTTCCAGGAGAAAATGCCTCTTTTTTTTTTTTTCGCTTTTCCCAGAGTGAAAACTCAGCAAACAGAAATACAAATGCTCCCATGCCACCACAGTCAAACTTAGTCGATTCACAGATATGTTCATTTACTGAAACAAACCATTTTAGGCAAATGCAAGTATTTAATGGGATTTTAAATGAGGTCCTTTAAAAATGTTTAATAAAAATTATAAAAATGAAGAAACCTCAAAATTTAATGATTTTTATTTATTGTCCCACAGACCCAGTTGCACAACTTCTGCTAAAAATTTGCAACCTCTTTGAATGTATCGAATACATAAGCATGTGTGCATGTGTACAAATATATACAAATACCTACATGTCCTTGACTGTTTCATGGCCTTAAAAAAATGTCATGAACCTCTCAGATGCCAACATTCACTGCACTTGTCCTGAAGCAAAATCTCTGGAAAGACAGCACCTGTCAAGCACTCACCCTCCAGCTATCATGGGGTATATAGAGCCCAAAGAGGTTGTTACCTTTCAAAAGTTCATCTGTCTTGAAATGGAAATGACAAATTCTTTGCTACACTGAAACAAGAGCTGCTGTTTTTTCACTCCCTTCTGCAAAGCGCTTCAGTGTGCAGCTTTTCTTGCAGCAGAACCCTGTGAGGACCAGCCATCAGCCAGGTTCTGCTATGGCAGAGTGGTTGGTGCCTTTTCTCCTGAAGGGAAGTAATAATTTATTCAGTGGGAATTGACCAACTGAAGTAGTCTATTGGAAATGGACTTCACCCCATTTGAAAACTTTCCTCACAGGCTATCATCAGCACATCTGTCTCAAAGCAGCCTTAGGTGACTACTTCATCTCATGTCTGAGCCTTGTTCGGAAGGGCTTTCCCAGAAAAATCCCACATAATCAATTTTCTGTTACCAGGCACACATTGTCAGAGATATTCCATTTTTTCTACCAAAGCACTCTTCCTAGTTTAATTTTTTCCTTGCCTTTCCTAAGTGTATACCTATGGGATAATTTAACTCTTTCTCAGAACTCTGGACATCAAAGAAAAAGTTAGGAAAGTGAAGCATTTTACATTTGCAACATGAGGATATAGACCAAGTCAGGAAAAGCAAAACCCCAGCCAAAATTAAGAGTAGAATTCAGTCAAGCAAACTGTTTCCTAGTTAATCTTTTTTTATTAGAGTGCAAACACAGGAGATATTCAAATGTGAGGGATCTCTGGGAATCCCTGTGGCTGAAGGCCTTTACTGCCATAAATTTGTATCTTTGTGCTAGGTACATTACCTCCCTGGCTCCTTCACCTCATTCCCCTCTAAAAGCTGTGCTTCTTCCCTAATAACCTGTTTGCAGCACCTGTTTTCTGCACAGCTACAGTGAAATCACACGTTTCACCCCTCAGCTGCACCTCTTAGCACTCATCTTTTTTTTGTCCTCTACAAAGAGGGCAAGGCAGCTGTGGTGAAAATATGATTGTAGCAGCCACTACTTAATCTGGGAGACAAGTACCTGAAAAATTAATTTAAAAACCCACCTCCTCTTGGTTACCGATTATGAAATCGCCAATAAAGTATATTTTTAAAATTATCCTAAACATAGTGGCTATGGATTCCTGCAAGCTGAGATGAGCTAGGGCAACCCTCAAAGCTCGAGGGATTCAGGTAACACATAGGAAAAAAGTGTCAGTGTCTGAGGGCTGGGATCCCCAGGTACTGAGTTTTAGGGAAATCTCTCCTGTGTGTACAGACCAGCACCTCCTTAGCAGTTAGAAAGTAGCAGAAATGGTCTTTGCCTGGAGACACCAAGTTGCCACATATTCTAAACATATATTAAAAAGGGCTTTTGTAAGGCTAAACCCTCATTTTTGAATAGTTAAAGCATAAGACTAAGGGATAGGATCTAATTATCATAATTATTATGTGAAGATACGTGGCTTCGTTTCTTGTAACCATTTCTTCAAAAAGGAGCCTCTCAGACTAGTTTCAAAAGACCTTTTAAAAGTAAGTTGAGTAATTTAAGAGGGGATCTGCTTATTTCAAAGACTTTGAACCCAAAAAGCTACCCTAAAAGAAAAGCTAGTTTTCACAGTCACACTTATGCCACGTGGGTTCTAGAGGAAACCAAGGCAAAAAGCAGCAGCACAGCATCAATGCAGCCCCCCCATTCCAGGGCAGACAAACCCAGACAGTGTGAATCTGAGCTGGTGTCTGCCACTTGGCTCCAGAACAATAATCTCAAGATAAAGTTATTATACTATTTGCACATAACAAGAAAATACTGCAGGACAGACTCTTAAAGCAATTTATGAACACTGAGCTTCCAGGGACCCCAGTGAAATTCCTGTTAAGAGTTTTGGAGATAATGAAGCAAGGTGCTGTAAGTTTAAATTACTCATTCATCATCACATAAGTTATTTAGCAGCAGAAGCTCAAAACCCAGAACCCTTTCTGATGCTTGGTAAGCCTGTAATAAATGTTATGAGATGACAGAGGGTTCCTGAAGCAGGGGCCAGGAGCAGATAAGGCAAGAGTTGCATTCCAGCCCCCTATCTTGTGTTTACTTCAATCTGACCACTGGGCAGCATTCTTTCTAGTGGAAGGAACAAAGTGCAAATCTCCTTCTTTCCTTCATTCTTAAGGGCCAGGCTCCATTTCTGGGCAGAACATGAAGGTTTACCTTATCAGGAGAAATTCCCATGTGGCACAGCCAGACAAACAGCTCAGCCATGTGCAACATGCAGTCATGTGCTGCAGTGAAAGGTGCACTACTCTGCAACATCTCAGGGATAGATGATACTGTAATGACAACAAAATCACGTCTGAATGGTCTGGGAGCATTAATGAGTTGTAACAGCTCTCCAGTTGGGATAATGTGGTGACAGAGATTGAATGGTCTTCATAGTTCAGAGCATACCCCAGTGCCTCAGCCTGTGCCAGGCACACAATGCAAGTTTTAAACTCTCTAGGAAGCGCTTTCCATGTTAAAGTCATTGGTCATGGTTTCCCAATTTTTATTTTTTTTTTGAATGGAGGAAGGGATGACATCTCCTTCTGATAGCAGAAATAAGGCTTGGCCTTATGAGGAATTGTTTTTCTCAGAGCTGTCAGGAAATCTTTGCAAAAGCATTGGCACCCTGGAAAGGTCTGAGGCAAAGGCCTTGCTGCTGTTAATGTGTTCAGACAGACAGTGCCAGCCCCTTGCAGAGCAGGAGGTGCTGGGTGTCTCAGGACATCAGTTTGAGCACGTGAAGGCTCTCACCAGCCCAGAGCCCTGGGATGCACTCTGTGTGCAGTGGATCCAGCTGCTTTGGTTGGTCTCATTGTAACCGTAGTCTACAAGAGCTTTTGTTCCGCTGGGAGGAAATTCTTCTACTTAAAGTTCTGTTCTGGCTCCTTTTCAGGGCCAGCACTGGAAGAGCCACTGCCTGCATCACACCATGTTGCAGAGTCACTTTACATCTGCCCATCCTCTATCTAAATAAGTCCCCATATCAGCTACTGTGTCCCAGCCAGATAGAAATTATGTTTTGGTTTAAAGAACTTGGTACTTGGTTTTTGCTACTCTTCGTGGATTTTTGTCAGTTTCTCTCTACGAGAGGAAAGACCTAACTTTTCATCTGTATTTGAGTCTGCAGAGATGGGATTCGATTTCAGCATGAGTCTGTGGGCTCGTGCAACACTGACACATAATTAGGCACATTGGAAAGTGCAAATAACAGCAATTTTCCTTTCAGATTGTACAGTGGTAGCTGTCAGGCTTTTCCAAATGTGGAGCCAAGATAGGATGCTCTAAAAACAGCAGCAACTGCATATTCCTAATATCCTTTGAAAAAGTCTACAATATCATCTCTTAAAAATCATCTGGAAAATCCACCTTAAAAAAGCCACACCAATGAAATGGTCTGCCAAGCTCCAGCTCCCTGATCCTTCCATTATAAAGAAATTTGCTTATGGTGCAATTTATGTAGGTTCCATATTCCAGCAAAAATACATCAAGTGGTATCGGATTACTAGAATCAGTCCTAAAGCAACTGTTTCCTAGAAGGGGAGGATAAAAAAAAAAATAAAGCAGCAGCTTGCTTCACACTCAGTAAGTTGTTGTGACACAGGTCTCTCAGGAAAGTAAAAGGAACATGAGAAATGATGGTGGGTTTTTGACTGGAGGCTTTTCTGTTTGTTTCCTTATGAAAGACTAATATGGTGACTAAAAGCAGAGGAAACACCCAGTTTTCAAAGCTGAACTGTTATCAGTTTTACAGCAAGGACAATGTCTCTGGCCAGCAGTCTATCTGCCGCAACAAAACCATGACAATAGTAATACCCTTCCTTCTTCTTTGAGAAATTTATTAGAAAAAGCCTTTGTTCTATCTTAATCTTCAAACCCCCTTGTTTGAAGGCTTTGATGACCAAAACGTTTTGACCCTCTGTTTGGGGTCAAAGAAGCTTCCTGAAAGAAGATCTAATACTACAACCTCCCACTCACCACAGATAAACTTGTGTTCTGCCTTCCAGCAGAAACTCACTATTTCAAAGACATGCTCTGACATAAAAGTAAAGAAAAAGTTTACATCTTTTGCTGAATTGCTTAGGTTTTACTGTAAAGGAAGCAAATATGAGCAGTAGCCAATGCAGCTGCTACAGAGGGTTGGTGTGTTCGTTTTTTGGGGTTTTTTTGTTATGCTACATAGATGCATGAAACAAAACTAAACCACATATTCAATTAGTGGGAGTTAAAATAGTTTCACTAAAATCCACAATCATGCATTCATCAGCTGAAAACACCAATTTTTATAAAGGGAATTTTTCCTTTCTTTCCCCACTTTTCTGGAGCAGAAATAGCAAGCTCAGATGAAAACTTGAGCCCAGACAGTTCCTCATTTCAGAGATTAACCTGAGTACCAGAAGAGCACTGTTACACAAAGTGGAAGTGACCTACTTAAATGCCTGTGACTCATTTCCCTCTCTCTTGAGGCTGGTAGGTCACTGCCGTGCCCCCATTCCCCTCACCACCACCCCACCCCCACCCCTTGAGGAAAGGATGTTGTTTTGCTGAGAGTACGTATACAGCTTTAAATACAAAGAATTGTAAAATGTGCTCTGGAGACAAGGGTGAGCCTGAGGTATCTGGAGCTACAATAAAACTTCAGCTTCACAGGAATTTCATTTCGGCAGGCAGTAATTCTGCAGTTGCACAGATGGGTATTATATTGTCTGCCAGGGTAAATCTAGGCAGGCATGTGCTTGTTTAGAACGTTTTAAAACATTAGATCTGCAGAAGATACTGGCTCATCTACTTTCTCAGCTGATGTGATCACCTGCTCCCATTACTTGACTTCTTGAGCAGTAAGAACAAGGTGATCCTGAAGAGGTGACACCCATATGAGGTATTTAATTTACATACTGGCAACAGCAGTTGAATTTTTAGAGCTGATGCTGAATTATGAGTTAGGATAAATGTGAGTAGGAGCATGACGCTGAGCAGAAAACACGAACAAGTCTGCAGCCTGCTTGTGCTATCCAAACTTGCCTGTGACTTTTGTTCCTGCAGCCACGAGATCCTAAACTTGCCTTTTAGTTTCAGCATACTTCACTGTGATGCTCTCATGAATAGTCACCATGAATGCAGAGGAAGAGATTAAAAACCAAATGGTTGACTCACATCAATCTCAGGCCTGGCACACTGCAAACTCATTAAGGAATAGCTCTCCAAGCTTCCCACACAAATACTTGCCATGTGTGACTCTGCCCTTTCTGAGGGCACTTTCTGCCACTGTGACTTGCAGCTGGGTACCCTGTTCTTCCCCCACAGCCAGACCTCCCACTCCCCTAAATAAACTCTCAGGAACCCACCGCGTCCTTGGCCTGACCTCGTCTCTGTCTTGCCACCACAGCCACTGGTGGAACATCCCTTCTGCTAAGGTGTACAGCCATGGATCTGTTATTGCAGGCAGAGCCAGGGATGGGCCTGGGCTCCCTTTGCACAGCTGCCAGTGGTTCAGAGTGGAATGACCCCGATCTCTGCACCATTTTCTATGCACGCAGTCCTTTCAAACCAAAAGGAAAAGAAAGGTGTTTGTACACTTCTCTCTCTTGCCTATCTGGAGCCATTGCTTTAAATAGGTGCTGAGAGACTCTTCAGTACTTTTCAGACTAAAAATAGGTAACAGCCAAGATTGGGGGCTAGAGCAGCCTGACAACAACCAGTGGCAGTACATGGCACTAAACTGAATGAACTAAGAATTTGAAAAACATCTGTATGTCTCTTGAAGACATTCACTAAAAAAAGCACCTGTGAGCAAAGTTACTTTCTTATGTTAATGTATATTTACCAACTAAATTCCTACATGCACTTTACCTTTTTAGAAGTCAATGTACAATATAAGATTGAAATATCTTACAGTATTTACAATATCACTCCAAAACCTCACATCACATAGTTAAATCCTCTCTCCATTTCAATTTGTCTTTCTGCCAGTGCTTCATGCTTCTTCACCTTATCTCCAGCAACCCTTTCTGAAGAATTTAATTATTCTGTCCTTCTCTGGACATAGTTCTTCCAACTTTTAAGGTATTAAACATTAAAACTAAATAAAAACAAAATAAAAAGGAAACTAAACCTAAAACCAGACTTCTCTTTACATGGTGCTCTTTCACCACATATTTTCAGTGCCAAGCTGGTCTTAAAATATACTTCCTTTGATGGTTTATATCCTCTACCCTTTGCCAGATAGCTCCCCCTTTATCATCCTCTTTCATTTTTCAGAGGAGTTTTAGATATCATATAAGAATTTAGTTAAAAAATAACCAAATTAAAATATTTGAGAGCTGAGTAAAATGTGTAAGAGCCTATGCTGAGGGTGTAAGAACTCAGAGACTGGCAAAGTGCTAAGAAAAGCAGATACACAACCAAGCCTCAGTGATGGGCTTAGTGATGTTTTCAAAGTGATAGTTTCAAAGACCTTCTCAGAGGAGATTTTGTTGCAATACAGTAAATTCCTGGGCTGCTAAACTGAGCGAAAGCCTGAAAAAAGGACCTTTTCTGCCAGGACATAGCAGGCAAGAAGGAATTTGGTTTCCAAATGCTTTCATTTCTGTTTTGTCTTACTCTAAGTTTTATCTGTTTTTCAAGCTATGGGATCTAGTTTCTGTTAAAATAAAACCTGAGTTTGTATTTAAAAGCCCTTTTACAGTTTTGAGAACACCCAGCTTAAGAAGAAGGTTTACTCAGATCTGCCTCAACATTCTAGCCAGCTTGGAGTCCCATCCTACCACCTGAGGTTGTGAAGAACACACTTATTTTTAGTGGAAAGTAACAAGAAATATGCATTTCTAAATGCCACAATGTCAAAATGCCTTGCAACTCGTGAGAGACACCTGTGTCCCGCCTTTAAAGAGCTGTGGAAGAGACACTTGCTTCCTGTAGTGAAACCGGGCACAGATTCTGTCTCAAAATTTCCAGAATAAACAAGACATAACACTGTACAAAGCACACATGAACCTTTTTCTCTGCATTTACTTGCATGACTCTTACTGATCTTTACTATCCCCATGAGATTTGTATCTTGTATTTCAGTGGGAAATCAGAGTAAGCAGCATAGGAAAAAGGTCATTGGAAGAATGAACAGATGAATCAAATGGCTTATTCAACCAGTTAAAGACAATGGGTATGGGTCTTAAAATCCCATTTTTGCACAGAACGGCAAAATGATGAGTCCTGTTGCCTGATACACTACACAATTCCCCAATTTGCAAACATGAAGTCATTTGTACTGGGCTTACCACCATCATATTTTACTACCAGACTTTTCTTTTTTACTTGGCAGCAGCGTATCTGGTTCAAAGAATGGCTGGGAGTCTTCCATTTGTTAACTGAAAAGAATATGCCTTTTTAATACACACTCACTATGGCACAACACAAATATAAAACTCACTCAGGTTGGAAGGGACCTTTGGACCACCCCACCTGTGCTGCACAAAGCAGGGGTAACTTTTAAGGTTCTTAAAGCTTCCTCTAGTTAAGTTTGGAAAACCTCGAAGGATGCATTTCATTTCAGTGAGGAGTTCCCTGTTCCAAAGCCAGTCCCCTGCCAGGACTAATAATTTCTCAGCACTCCTACTCCAAAGAGGTTCTTGAAGATCAAACAAATGTGAAACTCCTTCATAGTAGCTTCCCATGCTACCCTGAAGAAGACAAAATCTGCTCCCCTAAAGACCAGTATTTTCACCCCGCCTTCCTTTCTTGTCTCTTGGGCTTAAATTTTGTCATCTCATGGTCACAGGAATGTCAAACTGTAATGTAAAGGCAGGTTGCCGGGTAAACAGTAGAACAGTCACAATATCAGCTTATTTTATAGTTTCAAGACAATCCTTTATAATTTAAATATCAAACTCATAAAAACATTACCATGTTACCATGATGCAATGCCAACGAGAGCAACTATTACATATCTTTGTATTACTTGTCAGTCCAGTTTTACCCAGCAATGACATAGTTAACAAGGTTAAAATGTAGATTGCTGCACGATTTAAGTAATAACATGCCATTAAGATGAATAGCAAAAGTTCAGATCCTTGAAGATATTGCTCCACCTGCCTGTGGACACCTTTGTATTGCTGATCTTCTGCTTGCACTTTCACAACCATCCTTGCAGCCATTTGAGGGCCAGCAGGATGTTTGCAAAACATTAAAGCCAGAGGGTAGAGCACAATGTAGCATTCTCTGTGGGAGAGATTTATCTGGTGCTGCCTGTGAGCCAGCTCCAACTGCCCACACAGGATGTGTCCACATGATTTATTCACTTCTCTTGGGTAATATACTCCCTCGCTCCCCCTTCATCTATAGCTTTTCATAATTGCTTTAAGAGCCATTTGTACAGATGGAACAGCAGAAAAACTACACTAAGACACGGCATTATCTCACTTTGAAAATAAACACATGGGTATGTGCTTCTATATGTATGCACATTCAAGTTTAATTTAGTGATTGTTGTTTTTCTGCCTTCCCAATCCTGCCTTGTTGACATCCATAAAGGTATTGACATTAACAAGAGTTGAGAAACTAGTGAGCATGAGTTTATGAATAGAATTGCATTGCTGTGCTATTTTGTCAGTACTTCATTTTACATGCCATCCATAACATCTCCAAACCAGAATCTGATTGACTGAATATGTTTCAGCTTTAGCTAATGATAACTATTCAGTTTTAGAGACATAGACTATTGCTGCTGAAGTGTGGTGCTGATAAGGAGTTTGAGGATATCAAGGTCTTGATTTGATCATAGCAGGGAGTTACAGTCAAAACACTTCTAATCTTTTCTTCAGTTTGACAAACAAGAAGTTTCTTTATTTGGGCAACTAGGCAAAAAACCATCTAGAATTTCAAGTTACTTCCAGTGTACATACCACATGTATACCAAAATGCAAACATTATGAAATAGTAAATAAAAGCAGAAGAAATTTCCAATAGAATCCTGGAAAATATTGACAGCTCAGCCTTTCATGCTTCCTCTCAAAGTGGAAGAGAAGCAGTCTGTTAAGAAATAGCTCAGTAGACTGCCAACTCCTGTTCACTCTCTCCAAAATGTGGCTGAGATCTCAAAAGGTATTTAGGCACCTGACTCTCATTTAAACAGCTCTGGGGGTCTGGGCTGTGGTTTCTTCTTTCAGGGTCATGTAGATCTCTTCAGAGTTCCTTTTACTTGGGCTCCCCTTTTCTTTTTTATCGAGATTCATAATTTACTATTTGAGTTAATTCCTGCTATATTTATCACAGGAGCATTTGTGCTAGCCAGTGCAGAGCTCTACTGAATATACAGACACAGGCTCTCCTCCTTGCCTCATCCATCACTGTGACTGAGTGGTGCTCCTGAAGCCTTCCCAAGTCCCATGGCAACCACGGATGGATTGAAAGCCTCAACTTTGAAGAGGTGTCAGCTGCCCCCAAAACCCACCTCTGTCAATGCAATAATCATGATCCGTTTTTCTCCCAGCAGCCCACAAAATGCTTCATCTACGTCTTCAGCTCTCATCCACTGCATTGCCCACAACTTTCAAATCTATTACTGTAACACAATCCTTTAAGCAATTGCTATAGCTTTTAAGACCTATTTATTCCACACTCAAAGGCCTCTAAACTCCCACAATATTCAGATTGGTCCCTGCACATTAAACTCTGGTTGCTAACAAAGGTCTCAGAAAACTATCAGGTTACACATTCAAGCTAGTGCAAAAAGAAAAGGAGAGAGGCACATTCAAACTACATTTACTAGTCTATCTTTCCAATTTGAAAAACTCCCTCTGTTCTAATTTAAAGACAAGCAGCTCCCCACACACTTGTGCAGTACAATGGCTGTTCAAAAGATCTTTCTTATCATTACCCAGTGTAACATGCTGATTTTGCACAGCAGTTCTGAAAACAGAAAGTAGGAAGTTTATTATGTATTTTAAACACACTTAATACACTACTGCAGTTGTTGTTGGATGAATTTAAAATATGAGGGAGGCACACTAACTCCATTCCCTAAGCCTTTAAATCTCACTTAATAGTTCAAGAGTTCAGAGGAACAAGGGCTTATACAAAGCCCATCTGCCTGTCAGCCCTTTCCCCAGGCACCCTTGAATCTGGTGGTCACTTTCAATCATATTTGACAGAGCAGCAGCTTCTTAAAACAAGTTTCAGAGCAATCCATGTGGGAAGGAGAAAGAGGTGAAGAGAGGCACCCCAAGCCAGAGCACTCCCATTTAGCAAGGAAGAGGCAAGCAGAAGCCAGCCATTGCCTGTGGCTTTGGTGGGCATGAAGATCTAGCCTTGTCCTGGCACACACAACCTCTTGCTCACCTGTCTGGTAAAAGTGCTAAATGGTGAGAATATGAGCAAATATTTGAGTTGAGCAGGATAAGGTGAAATTGTCATTGTAAGGGAGAATGCTGATGACATAGGATGAAGCAGAGGTTTAGGAGAACCAGAGAAGTAATCATTCTGGGGTCATGGGAAGCATCTGGGGATACTGTTATGGGGAAACCTTAAGAATTTCTGCCAAGAAGAAGACAGGGTCATTTTGGTGAACACTATAGGAGACAGGTATTGCAGCTCTGTGGGAAACCAGAGCTCTGTATTTATGCCTCTTACAGGTCAGTGTGGAATGTACTAACACATATGGAGAGAGCTTCGGCCCTAATGAAATAATGAGGAGAAAGGATTCAGTCACTCACTCATAGCATTTCACTGTATTAAAACTAGACCTAAATGTTTAATGACTGATTTATATAGAAGGCTTGGTCTTCATACTACTTTTAACCACCCCACATGGCCTGAGGTACAGTTTTCCACCCCATCACATTTCACTGTCTAGCTTAAACTACCCACATGGCCTACCTGCTACTGTGTGACAAGAAGGACTCTTGGTCAGGCCCCCTCGACCATTTTTATGCTCCTATAAACCTAAACGCAGGTGCCAGGGTCATGACCCCACAGAGGCCATCTGCTCCCCGAGGCAGGGGGATGCAGGAGGTAATGGGAACCCAGACCTAGCAGGACCCAGCCTCCCCAAGCAGGGCCCAAATGAGGCAAGCAGGACAAACCTGGAGACGATAGCCAGAGCCAGCCAGGAGCCCAGATCACAAGGCAGGAAACAGGTCTGAGGTCAAGCTGGAAACTCAGTCCATAGGTCAGGGTTAAGACCAGGTTTAATGATGGCCAGGAAGGTCAACAACCAGGCTGGACTAAGCCAGGATATCAATCTGCTGGCTGAGGCTGAGATCAATAAGGCCCATGGTGACAAAAAGGTGCAGCCACAGACACGGATAAGAGGGCAGCAGTCCTCCATTACTGCTCAGCCCGGGCATCACAGCCCCAGGCTGGGTTGAAATGGGGCATCTTGGCCTCTGGGTGTGGGTGTGGCTGGCAGCTCCAGCTGAGGCTGATCAGGGCTTATTACTGCATTCAGGGGCCCAGCATATGCAAATCTGATGGAGAAGATGGGACATGGCTCAAAATGGTGGCACGGGGCATTTGAATCTATTCAGCAATTACAAATAACCAGTGACAATACCCCACAAACAACAAATATATACTTTATTCTGGCCCAGAGGCTTGTGTGGCTAGGCTGAAAATGTGCATTGAGGATGGCTTGCTGCAGGGTTGGGAGTTGCATTCTTCTGCTCACACTGTTGTTGTCTTCACATTTCCCCTGTGAAAACACACTGGGAAAAGCAGGGCTAATGCTTTGTTAGCTATAAGACTTCCTCAGACCTGAGTCTTACTTGAGAAAAGATTTAAAAGCCAAGACGCCCTCTTCAAAGAGCCAATGTGCTGAAAACACATACATGCAATGCACATATGTGCCAAGGGGTTATTGAACCTGAATCTACAAATGTAGATCTTACTGAGGCAAACCAGACAAGGGTCTCTTCTTGGGACTTCTTTTCTACTGCAATTAATTTTGATGTCTACTGAAATGACAAAAATTATATCAGTACTGTGAGAGTGATTATGCCAGCCTGTTGATGATGTGAAAGTGACTATGTTATAAAGCTTTTGATTTCCTGGTGTAAGCTGCAGAAATGAGAGAAAATTCAGGCTTGAGCTGAATTGTTGATTCTGTTATTGAAAGTGCCATGTCCCCCTGTCAGCCAAACTCGGGGCTCAGCAGTGTTCACCATCTGCCCCCTGTGCAATACTCATAAATGTTGCAATCAGTATAAAATTTGGGATGTGTGGGCAATGCTGGAAGGTAAAAATATTCTTTCTTTGCCAGATATCTGTTAATTGGTTGTTTCATTTTGCACATATGGGACAGTAAAATGTATTTGTTTTCTTGCCAATAAAAGAACATTTTCCTAACTCCTTAGTCACAAGGTAACTACAAAAGGAGAAGGCTCTGATGTTTCCTGTTGGGTTTATGGTTTACATTACAATTCATACACAAATGCTTTTTGGCATCTAAATCCTGAGCTAGAAGTATTTTTAAAATTATGTCCTGAAATAGGAACTTCAGAACACTGTGTCGGCATCTGGCAGATATCTCAAGAGTGTCATGAACTATTACTACTTGAGGAACTTGGCAGGCACTCCATGAGCCTTGTGTACCTTACAAGTGTGTAGGAGTCCAGCTTAATCATTGAGCATCTGTATAGCTGGGCTCTGTAATGGGCATATGTCCACCCACCAACCTCAAAACCACGTGGCGGTATGTCTGGATTTCACAGGATACATCTGAGCCCCTGAGCAATGAAAGCTGCTCAAACACAAGTGACAGCAGCCCACTATTTTATAAAAGCAAGCATTTCCTCAGGACAAAACTTGAATCACTAATCAGTCTCACTGCTCAAAGAATTTGGCATGAGTGTTTCTATCCCCATGTGTTTTACAAAGTGCTGATACATGTGCTAAGGCTGAAAGCCCTTTATAAAGTGTTTGGGATCTCACGTACAAGAGTGTTTCCTGGTAGGAGAGCACAGGAAGCATTTCTGGGGCCCTTGGTGAGGCACTAGTGAAGCCAGAGGGCCCCTGGTGGTGACCACCATTCTTGCTCCAGGACAGAAGAGGCACCCACTCCCGGTAAAAAGCAGCACCGTGGTGGGACTTTGCTCCAATCTAATCAACACTGTGGCCATGCTTCATCTCTGCTCAAGAGCAGTTGCAGCTGTGTTTGTAGAACAAAATTTGCCTGTAAAGCAGGTTTATATGTGTCTTCTTAGTGAGGCCTTCACAGAAGTCTTCTGGTGGGAGTTTTATAAGGGATGTCCTTCAGAACCTCCCCAGTTTGCAAACATGCTCCTTCTGGACAAACATTTGCTGCTTTCAGTGGGCACCCGTGCACCATACGCTTCCATCTGGTAAATGAAAAGGCGAGACTTTTGCCATTTTTGAGGGTCTTCATGGAAAAAGTTGCATAAGTCTACACAAAAATGTTAATATTTTTTCATAGTTTACTCCTAATTCCGGCACAGAAACCACATAGCTCCAGCACAGAAAACAATGGCTTTGGCCCTGCCTGAGCCAAGGAGCTAAGGGCTGGAAACTCAGGAGCCCCACTGGGGTGAGCAGCCGCACCAGAGACCCAGAAGGGGAGTCGAGGCAGATCACCAGTTCCAGCCGGGGCCTGCATGCCATGGCAAAGCATAAGACAGCTTTTCCCAAAGGCCTCAGTGATATTCGATCCCTGTGCCTTCTGTTTTTTTAACAGAGCATAGAAATCACCCAAATTGGGAAGACTTCTGAAGAGAAGAGCAAAGGACAAAGCATAGACCATCAGTCCCAGAGCCCAGCTCCCACACAGAGCAGGACAAAACCAGAGTATTGGAAAGGCAGGGCCCGAGGTGAGAGGCGAGTGCTCCTCTCAGTCCCGTGTGCTATGCACTCATTTAAGACACCAGCTTTGCTGAAGCTGAGCACCTTATCTGACCCACCCTCTCCAGCGCCTGTCTCTGTCCTGGGGCTGTCCAATTTTTGCAGTGGTTGAAATGAACCAGAATGCTCCTGGTGTCTGTCTCTGGGCCTGAGCTTCTGGGACCAGGCAGGAGGACTTGTTCCCCGCAAGCCCTTGGCTCTGGCATTTATTGCTTCTTGACACAGAGTTTGAACAGTTGTAGAATGTGTCGCAAGACAAAACTTTTAACTCTGGCCTTTATTTAATTTGACACTGGGTGAGGCCTTTATTCTACATCTTTCTTTAGCAGATAGAAATGTGTTTGGTCTATATTAATTTTTTGTTCTGTACCAATGGTTGGCATTGATTGGTTTCATTTTATTCACTATAAATGTTAAAATAAACAAACCAAGGTCCCAAGTGGTGGTCAGGGATTTTGCCAGACCATGGGAAGTAGTGGGCCCCAAGAGGCTCTGAAAACCACCCAGAGAAAGATCTGCACCAAGCAGGGATAATAATCTGTTCCAGAAGCTAGAAAATATTTTCCAGGAGACTTGGCAATTGTGGCTTAAGATGGAGAAAGAGAGAAAGACGGATAGAGAGAAACTGCCCTTTTTCCAGGAAAAAATGGAGAAGTCTGAGAAATTAAAAGCCCTGCCTATTGCAGGGTATTTAGCCACAAAGAGAGATTGCCTTTGCGTCTCCAGAGAAACAGAGACAGTTCTTTGCCCACCTGGGGAGTTCAGACAGATAAAAGCTGGAGGAAGTCCTTGTTTACAAGAGAGATGACAAATAAGGCTGGTAGATAAGAATTAAAAAACTTAAACTAACCTGTACCAGTCTCTAATTCACACAAAATGATGGCTAAGGAAGTTAGTAAATAATCTGGTCTAAATTTCCTGAAGCCAGCTTCAGTCCTTGGGATGGGCCATTAGGTTTGGACAGTCTTTCCTACTAGGAGCCAAATGACTTGTTTAACAGAAACTCATCATTTAGAAATGCCTGGAGATTTGATGTGATGATAGCTTGATATGAAGAACTGACCACTTTCTTTGGCAATTTGTTTTAATGCTTACTCTCATTGTTAAACATTTCTGATAATTTTCTCATTTTAAGGTGCCAAGCTTCCATTTCCAGCTATTGGCATTTGTTGCACATTTCTCTGCTAGATTAAGAGCTCCTTCATCCATGACATTTCCTGCCAGGAAACATTCTCTGTAATCAAATAATTTCTCATTTTTTATAAGTCTTGATTAACTCAACAGACTCTGTTCTCCAAGTCTTTGCTATGGCCTTTTCCTCTAGATTCTCCACAGTGTTTTGGCTGTTTTCCACACTCATGCCAATGTTTCAACAACCTCCTAAACCTGTGGGCATTGAAACAGTATCCCTAATACTGTACTGAGATAAAAGCACATCCCTGCTCAAACTGGATTGGGGTAGTAAACTCTTCTGTTTCTGTGATTTTTTTGGTGTCTGTCAGAAGCTGGCCTGGATTCCATTTACTAAGGAGGTCCCACTCTCTTAGGTGCTTTGATGGTATCTCCTGCTCACATGCTTAAAGTCATACTGATCACCTGACTTGGTTTCCAAGGCCAAATCATCAAGGACATTTGCCAAGTTTTTATCTCTTTTTACAGCAGATCAGTCATGCCCCTCTCACCTGCAGTTTCTTGCCGATGTGGCGAGATCGATTCTGCCTCGGTCTTGCCTGTGAGCTGCAGCTGACAATTGAGTTGCTGTAGTCAAACCACAATTTAATTGCCCATTGGTTCAGTCTGGTTATACCTCAGCAGCACTGAATAACCTGGTGCATACAGACGGGTTCCTGAGGGGAACCAGCTAGCAAGCTCTTTGGAGGGGCTTCAAGCCCTATGTTAATCCCTTTGGAACAAACCACACAGACATTGTCTATCACTAGTTTCTTGCAAGAATGCTATCTTGTAAACCAGTGTAGGCTCCTAGTGACTCTGTTCCCATTTAATTTCATTAACAATTCATTTTTATGCTGCCTAGGATCCCTTGTCAGACAGACCAAGCTGCAGTGCTGTCAAGTATGCTGGTGACCTACTGTGATGTTGGCTGAACACTCTGCATTGTTCTAGCATCCTTCTGGTGTTTCAGGATTCACTGAAAACTAATATTTCTAGGCCAGGATCTGCTCCTTCATCTCTGTAGGTCTCTTGACTGCAAGTTTTCTAGATCTGCTGATTTTCAAAAAAATTAATTCTTAGTCAGTGTGTTTTAATATAGTCCTGCTTTATGAATGGAAAGAAGGCATTCATACTCACTAGGTTTCTGGCTTCCAAATACAGATAAGAATGGAATAAGTCTATATTTTCTGCATGACCATTAATAATTTTTTAGTTTTTATCTATCAAAGGGCCACTTACTTCTTGTAGTACGCCTTGCATCCTTGCAAAGCAGTCATATTGTTGCTTATGATACAAATATGGCTGCCCCACTCTTGCCTATGTTCAGCTGCTTATTACATATTCCATGTTACCAAAACTCCAAACCTAACTCTTTCTCTTATTAATGCATAGTTAATTTCACTTGAGTATTGCTTCTGATGGCTGGACAAAATTTTCTGAAAAAAACAACAATATTCATACTGTCTGAAATTTTGGCATCTGGGTCATGCTCTAAAAGAATCAGTGTTTTTCAGAAGAGAATTCAGGCTCTTTTGTTATGTGCTCTGCTTTTCACTACATTTTGAAAACCTAAATAAAAGCAAGTGTTGCAACTGTGTGGATCACTGTAGATCAGCTTTTGACCCTAGTTTGTTTTCTTTTAACTCAAGATTTCTTTCTCTCTTAGTTTTGTACGAACATGCATACATTTGCCTTAAAGTTAATAATCATTATTCTTCTGGTTATTTTTTTCTCCCAATTCCTCTCAGTTCCAGGAGATGTTTTTTATGAAAATATGCCGCCGACTCATCAGCAGTGTCTTCCATTTACCCCTACTGAGTATCATGCTACTACAGGCAGGCTACTATCAAGTTTCATCCAGTGACTAATTATCTTTCTCTGGTATAAAGAAACCAAAAGATTTACCTCTTTAGACACAATACCCTTTTGTTAGAAATTCTTTTCAGACAAAGATTATCTCATAAGGAAATCTTAGCTCTTTAGAACTTTTTCTAAAATAAAGCAGTTAATCATATCTGCTCCTCCTCAGCCCTTCCAAAGTCTCCATCTGTGGCCTTCTGCTGGAAACAAGAGCAAAATGGGAGGAGGAGGGGTAGAGGCAGACAGATGGAGTAAAACTGACAGAGACAGACATAAGTGAACTTACCTTATGGACACTTTTCTCAACCCTAATCTATTACTTGTATTTACCCCAAGCCCGGTGTACTTGACACTCCATGTTATTAATAACTCAAAGCAGTGTTGCTTAGACTATTTTCAGTGTTGGTGGTATCTTCTTCAGTGCACAAATCTCTGACATGGTTGCAATTAATAGTATTCTGATCTTAATGCCCCTCATTGCACCATGTCTAGGGTTTTTGGGTTTGTGTTTTCTGTAATAAAGTATTCTTATCAGAATGGGGAGTACTTAAAAAAAAAACAACAAACAGTTGTTGTTTACTTGTGCCTGAGTTTTAAGCCCTTATACTGGAAAGCAGAAGAAATAGAAAATATAATGTAGTTCATCCAGATTTCTGTGTAAATAGACATAGCTGTCCCGTGATGCCTCCAGCTAAATAGTTTCCTTAGTTGCTGTTGAAATTGAACATAAAATATCAATATTTTTTCTATCATGGTGATGATAGTTAGGCAGTTGTTAAATTCAAAAACAGGAACGTGACCGGATAAATAAACCTATGGGATCCCAGCCCATAGAGAATTGGTATCCAGGTATTCAGCCAACTCAAACTGCAAATGTTTGTGTAAGAAAAGGATTTGTATTTCTTGTTCTGTGCCAGGCCCCTCAGTAATTATGTTCCAATACAAAACTCTTCATTCACCAATGCTGTGCACATGTCAGGTGGAGCTCTTGCAAAACTCTTGAGCAGTCCTGGGCTCAGTAGCAACCCTAAGCTTGAGCTGTCCAATGCAGGTTTAACTGGAGCCAGAAGAAGCAGAAGTGGGTAGGTGCGAGAAAAGAGAAGGGAGACAGGACAGAAGGTACAATTCAGGTACAAGGCAGCTGAGAATAAAGAACTTGTGGTAAAAACAAAGCAGCAAATAACCTTAAATCCCAGCACAAGGTCATCTCAAAGGGAGGGGACTGCATCCCACAAAACTGCTGACTAACCATTCACACTGACTCGGCCAGAGAACACTCAAACACATCTAGACAACTATCTGATTGACAGGACTCCACAGAGGAGGAATCAAAGCCAGGAATCCCACTGCCAATTGCAGATGCATGGTTGCATTCTTCTCTCTGCCTCCTCCCCAGATCCTGAAGGCAGCAGGATGGGCAGGTGACACCAGAGTACCATCTCAGATGGCTGTTTTATTGCTGAAAAACCAAACAGTATTTTAAAGCAAAGATTTGGGTAGCCAAAATCAAAGGTACTGAGACTTGTCAGAGCCAATGAAACCCTATCACAATGCCTTGCACCAAGTATTTTGCGCTTCCAAAGTAATCACAGAGCTGTATCCGTAAATACACACAGGGGCCTTGTTGCAGGAGTAAGGAAGGAAGGGAAAGTCACTTACTGTGGGACTAACAGTGTTTGTTGTCTGGCAGATATGGTCTAAAACAAGCCTGGAATTGAGAAATTTATCTATTGTGCTTTTTTTGTTTGTTTTAAGAAGCATTTGCCAAAGAAGATGCCACATTACCAGGAAATGACTGCTTGTCTTGATACCATTTTTTCTGCCGAGCTGTTCTGGAAAAGTGACTGGACTGAATGCCTAGCTCCATGAAAACAATTGAGATCAGGCTCCTGATACAAGGGAGCTATTTTCCATAGACACAGGCTGCTTTAAAGAAATATCTAGGAAAGCACAGCAAGCATGAGTGACACAAGAAAGACTGGTGCCATTAATTTTTCTAACATAGGTTGTTAAGCTTTTCTCAACAAAAGTCTCTTCATTGTATCCCAATGTAACGTCAATGTGGGAACAGCCAATTTCTCTCCTTGTTTCACATGAAGCTGTTCTCTGAGCTAGACCACAGGGAGGTCCTTGGAAGACCCCAATGAGAAGATCTCTCCATGCTGCAGAATTTGGTCCATTCAATAGTAGGGTAGAAAGATGGGCAGGCACTCAGGCATATTTTTGCTTGGTGTTTTAATTTGGCTGGTCCTCGGGTGAATGTAAACAATCACTGGCCAAGATAAGCATGGAGAGAAGAAACCTGCTGATGGACATGTGGATATACCTGGGCTGCCTATAAAGGGTGGCAGAGTGACTTGTTCACTTCCACCTTGCGTGGGTGAGCTGTCGAGTCCTGGCTGTGCTTCCAGAGACATTCCCACAGTGGGCATGTAGATGGGACCTACACTGTGCTCCTTGTGGAGTGACAGCCTCACAGGCTCCACATCAGCTTCCTCCTGCTGTAGCTGCATCCCCAAGAGCCTACCAGTGCTCTCTTACGGGCCAAATCCAGCCATTCCTATGGGAACCATAGGCAAGCTAGTATCCACATCCATAGGGAAGGAAAGACCTTGCACTATAATGGAGTAAGAAAGAGGTTTGTCTGCCCTTTTAGGGTATTTAGGGATAAAACACTGACTCTTATTAGCAAAGTATTGGTAGAAAGACTACATCTCAATCAAAGCAAGGCTCACTGCATTGCAAAACATGAACTACATTTCTCTTGCTAACAATTTTCATAGGATCCATTAGGGACATATCTATCACATTTTCAGTAAGTTGCCAAAGATGTACCAATCCACCACAGAGGCTAGTTCTGACACACTTTCCTTCTTACAGCTCAGTCATCACATGGAAAAAAACTTATTTTCGAGATTAATGTACTCATGATGTCCAAGGAGCGAGAAGATTTAACTGGCATACACTAAGAATGAATATGGTTGTGTATTTTGTGTGTCTTTCACATCTGGTTTGCAGTGAAAGAAGAGTTGAGTGTTTTCCTGTGCTTCACAATAACTTCAAGTAGAAGGAGATAGTTAGATTTGACCTGCTTCATCAGGAGTCAGCTATTTCTGAAAATGTTGTTTGGCTAGCTTGCTCCAGTGACTTATTTGGCTCACTATAAAAAACGATCATTTACACATAAACTTGGCAAATGTCAATTGCTTCCATTCTAGTCTGGGAGGTTTTATTGCACTCTTGAGAAGAGTGGCAGTTGGGTGAATAAGGCCTTTTAAGTCCCACTGGCAGCACAGAAAGTGCTAAATTTGCCCTGTCACAAAGGGCAGCAATTTTCATGATTCTTAGAGGCCGACTTGTCACTCGTTCTTGCACGCATGTCCAAGAAGCCCTGACGGATTGCTATTTCCAGATTCTGAGAAAACAGCTTTGAGGCGACAGCAAGTGCCTGCTGGTATGGAACATCAGTCAGGGGCATGTGGTGGGAGCAGCGTAGTTTGGGCAGGTAGGGCAGGTTACGTGAGCTGCAGATTCCAGAGGCGTGGAGATGAAGGCACTGGAACATGAGTGACAAAAAGACATAATACCCATGCTGAGAGAGACACTCACCTCCATCTGCTCAGCAGAGAGATCAGCTGCATAAGACCATGGGCTGGTATCAGTCTGTCTCCTCTGCTAATTTCTGAGCTAAACACGGTGCTGGCAGGCAAATCGAGTCCCTGGAACAATGGAAGGAAAAGCTTCACTGGGCTTTAGAAGTTGGCTTTCAACCATTATCCACAGTGAGATTTCTTCCTGATACTAATTTAACAACTAAGCAAATGTAAAGCAAGTGAGCAGATGAAATATGGGTAATTTCCGAGATTAGCTAGAAATGAAATGCGAGCAATGGTGTCTGTCTGTCTGGAAGAGGAAGCAGCCCTTCTGTGTAGCAGCTCCTGCAATTGGGTAGCATTTGGAGGTCTCCAATTCAATCCCTGCTCTGTCACACCAGAGTTTACTGGTATGCCCGAGACGTCAGTGAAGAGCTCACAGGCCAGATCCCAGCCCTAGGGTTGCTTCTAACTCCCAGCAGTTTCTTGTTATTGATGGAAGGAAAGGGAATAGGAGCCAGAGCAGCAATGCAAGACATTGTGACTCTGAGAATGAGGAAACTGTTCCCACAACAATGGTAGAAAAATATTTTTGATGCCTGCATCAACTATAAAAATAAAGGTTTTCTTGGGGCACAAATTTGTTAGTCCTCCAACATAAGTATGCTACATTAAAATAAAATGATAAGAAATTCCTGACTGCATTGCTTGAGATAGCACATGGAGAAGGGGGAAGGCAAGAGAGGTAAAGTTAATAAATCATTGTCCTGTCCAGCGGGCTTCCATTATTCATAGAGAAGGGTAATTACTAAGGCATACCACTGTCCCGCTTCCAAAGTTTAACATTCCTGTTTGATATCTGATCTAGCAAACAGTGTTAGGAGGTATCCAAGCAGCATGCACAGCACTTTAAATGATTAAGGGAGCAAAGTGCTTGGACACATTGGCATTCTAGGCCATAGCTCTCTGGCAATTAAAGACATACATACATACATACGTGTCTCCTTAGGTATTTATTGATACAACCCAAACTTGTTTTCACTGAGAAGGGAAAACCACATTCTAGCCCCAGTGTTATCAGTCTGAAGTCTGGGGCTGCTATATCCCTGAAACAGGTAGGCTTATGCTGCTGAAATCAGAAGCTGCCTCCAGTTCTTTCATTTCTAAAGTGGTGATGGTGCTCCCACTGGACTCCAGCTCTCCACATGTAGGGAAAGGTCACTGAAGTATTGGCAAGATCGAGTGGACAGTTCAGACACAGTCACCTCCTCACCCTCCACAAATAACAGGCTGGTTGGCTCCAAGTCCAGGACTCTAATCCTACAGGACAGATTCCATCCTAGAGATACTTTGTGCCCAATTCAATGAGTGTAATGCCTACCCCTGAAAATAAACCACAAAGCTACAAGCTTACTTCAGCACAAAATTTCAAGTACTTCAATTTCTGTATTAGCATGCGTCCCCTCCTGTTTCCCAGGATCTTTGGAAGGCCAGCAATGAATTAAGAAACAAAAATGTTTTATGTGATTTCATGTTTGCCCATCATAACCTTGTTGATGTTTTCTGCAATGGTTCCAGTAACCTCTGATAAACTGGAGAGTGCTGTGCCATGGGTCAGAGCATTAACACTTAGCTGGGATGCTTCTCATGGATCTTGGGAATGAGCTAGGCATCCTACCTTGACTCTGAAGCCCAGTTACAAAACAGGGATATAAAGAGTGATCTGACTCACTCAAGCGTGCATTTGTGTGTGTGTGTGATGCAAAACACAGCACTTATACTGGAGTTAGCATCTTCTAGTGTTGTACACTGGCAAGTGATAGAGGAGTTAAATGGATTTATTGAGATAGATTTTATAAATATGTACTGGACACAGAGCCCAACTGACTGCAGAGCCCAGTATGAACTGGGAGCTGAAACATCACATTGGCTTGCCTGACCTTTAGACTTACATTTTTATTTATGGTTTGAATCACCTTCTCCTCTCCTGAGTATGGTCAGGGATTAATCACTTGAAAGAAGAGCACGCTCAGAGTAGCTCTAGCAGTGACTAGGTAAGAATAAAAGCCAGGCAAGCTTTGCAGGGAGAAGTACTTACTATCTGTGATTTCCTTCTGGTTTTGAACGTTTCAACTTTCCCTGTCACTTCCGGGTCACTTACCAAACCTCTTGTGGGTTCAGAACTAATTCACAGAGCAGAGAGAGAGAGTGACCAGGAACCAGCCTCTCTATATTGCAGGTCAAATGCTCTGTTGCTCATTTGATCAGTAGCAGGGCCTTTCCCTTGCTGCTGTGCTCTGCAAGGGAACCTGGAGTGGAAATACACAGCTGGACATAGAGGGTTTCAGCCTGCTGACTCCAAACTAGATAAAGCTGATAAATGCCTTTCATGGATAACTCACACGAGCTTGGGTTGATAAACTCAAGGGCTAAAGGTTGCCATTGACTCTCTGACCATGACATCCATTTCATCCAGCTGCTACATCTTTCCTGTGGTTTTTGAGGAGGACTCATAGAAAAGCCTCCTTCCTGTGGAAAGACCCACTGATCTACCTGGCCTGTATTGATTCCCCCTTGTCTGTCTGTTGCAGATATTCTTTCTCACTCTTTTGGCACAAGAAAGCACAGGGCTGACCCTGCTCTGAGGGACAAGGTCTGGTCCATACCAGCAAAAACCAAGGGTGGAGATCAGTGGAAGTGGATGCCAAGAGAGCCTTCATCTCCTTGGCATGCACAGCCACTGGTGAGTTGCCAGTGTGAGCTGGAACTTTTGGCTGGGCTCTCACAGAGAAGTACTGACATGCAGCACCTGAATGGAAAGCTTTTGTGATTCTAGAGACAAAGTTGTGGGTGCAGCATCTGATATCCAAATAGGATATGCAGTCTAACTCAAAGCAACCTCAAAATATGGACTGTCTAGCTCAGGCCTTTATGTTCACTAGACACATTCATCATGTGCATGCATCCATCCACACACTGCTAATAAAACAGAATTAGTTGTCATACAAAACACTAATTGAAGAAGAACCCTTTCATTACTCTTAGGGTCATAAAAAAGTCCCTGAAATTCTCAATTGTGGCTGACCAACTGTTCAAGATCAGTTACCCTGTCACTGGCTATTTATTTCTCTGTTATATAGTGATACCACTGTGTCCACTGTGAGGTGCACAGTGCAATCAGTAGATGAAGGTCTCTTCTACGTTGCTGTAAATTGCAGATATTCTGTGCTTGAGAGCTCAGGGCACACTGCTGAGCCTTGTCCACTGAAACCCCTACACCTAACACAACTGTCTGTATTTTAACAGAAGGCAAACCATTTTGAGTTATCCTCACTCTTTCATGCCTGAGGAAATGGTGCTGGTTTATTCCTAATTTTCTCCAAACAGCTTGTTCTGAAAACAAGCCTGGGCACTTCTGTTTTAACCACTGCTGACCTCCAAACCCCACAGTATTCACTCAATGGATATTTGGAATGCCTCAATGAAATATACCTAGGAGGAATGCAGGTATGAGAACTTTATTCCAGGATGCAGATTATTAAATGGTTTTACCTAGCTGACAGTGGCAATTTGGTTTTCATCACTCAACCTCTTTGCCTCAGAAGAACAAATGCATACATTGAATTTTGGCAATGTGCACCAGAGCCCCATTCCAGATGTTTATTAGCTGCCTTACCAGCCAAAGAGCAGAAAGAGGCTTTTCAGAGAAATTGCATCCTATCCTCTTGAGCAATCCTTGAGTCATAATCTCAAGATCTTACATTTAAAATACTGTAATAAATGAAGTTATTCACCAGGAAATGGGCAGTCAGTCCATGGTCACCTTCTGATAGCTCTGACAGTGTTCTCAGGGGGGCAGGCTCAGACAGTCCCTGATTTGAATATGGTAACCCTTTTTTTTTTTATACAGCTGTAATAGATCCATTGTGACAGTGAAGATCTGTCTGGACTGTCTGTACTTTCTTGGAGGTATAGGCTCAATATTTTCCTCACAGCAGTGAAGAATTCTCTGATAGATGTTTGGACAGTCATCTCTCTACCATCCTGGAGACTGGACTCCCTTAATCCACCTTTACCTTGGATGGGTTTTCCACAGTCTGGTGAAGTGCCACCATCTTTTTTGCCAACCAGAGTTTCGCAGGCATGGATGAAACTTCCACTACCAGGCACCAACACCCTAGATGGGCACACTTCAAATTGTTCTTGACATCTTTTGGAAGAAAACATGGTAAGATAAGGAAGATCAGCAGGAGCTGACATTCTGGCTCCTGGATTACCTGGAGTGGGCAGCTTGGGACAAGGAAGTACTTTGTGTCTTATATCCAACAAGGCAGGAAGAGCCTTTTCTGAAGGGAGGGTTATGGGATCACTTCAGTGAGGCCAGAATTTTATCCTTCTGCTTCTGGAAGCACCCTGTGAAAGAAGCAGCAGCTGAAGATGTGGCCAGGTGAGAGACAAGGCTGCTCCACTACTGCTCCTACACCAGGGGTGGCAGTGGGCTGAAGGCACAATGGGAGCTGCCAGCCTGAAGTCTTCATATTTTCCTAGCAGGAATTTTCATAAGGAAATAATTTTATGGAAAAATGCAATTGACTGATGCTACCAACACCTGTCATTCCTATTTAGTTCTCTTTACATGATGCTTAAATAGCACAATCTCTATTCTACAATATCCTTCCTGAAAGCTAAACTTTGCCCAGAAATTTCACACATCACATGTAGAAATAACCAGATAACTCTCCAGTAGGAAGGGTGAACTTTTCTTTGAACTTTTCCACCTTTTTGGTGGCTTGGAAAGTTCTCTCTGACCTTAACATCCAGGGGGATGCCAGCATCTTATGAAGAGAGAGGGAAGTTTGCTGCCCATGGGCACACTCCAATTCATGAAGCACAGCCAAGCCTCTGACCACTGCAGCTCCTCACACTGAATGACAGTTCTACCAGCTTGGGAATGTGTTGGATTTCTCTGTACTGATCAATTACATCCCACTATCTGTGAATGACTGACCCCCTGAACCAGTAGGTGCCAGACAGCACTGTTTATCTGCAAGGGTCAACACTACTTCTTTTTCTCAAACCAAATTCCAGATCTTGACTCCTAGCTTACACTAATTTACAGTGACCTAAATAACAGGACTCACAAGAGTGTTACTTTTAAATTTAAATGTCAATGAAACAACTTGTACTTGAGCTACAATGATATTAACATCTTATTAATGCTACATGAATGAGATCAATGCAATGCAAGCAAGTAATCTGCCTCCTTCTTCCTGACAGAGCAGCTTTAACATGTTCTTTTGTTAGGTGCTTGCTAAAAATGAGACTTAAAAAAACCTCTATAGCTATTCAGATCATCTGCCTTGGTACATCTGAGCTATGTGATTCCCCTTCCTGGTCCTGACAACAGAATCTCTTTTGCTTGTTACCCTCACTTTGTAGCTGTTGGATATCAACTATGGAAACTGTGCCAGCTTCTCCAAAGTAAGTTTTGTTGGTAGCTTGTCACAATTCAGTGGTGACATGAAACTCAGTCTCATTCCTCGATTTTGGGGCAACTTAAAATGCTATGTGATATTTAAGGAGCCTTTGTTCTTTAACTCAAATCTCTTTGCCATTGTATTTTGGCTTTTTTTTTTTAAGATACCAGCACAAAAGGATGGTTTCTGTGGGGAGTCCTGAAGTCCTGCTTCTTGTTTCTGCTGTGCCATGGCAGAAGATGCTGTTGGGTCTTGCCCTGCCCAAGTGAACCCAACACTTGCTGGTAGCTTTGGCTTTCTAGTTGCTGCATGCATCTGTGCCTTCTTTCCATAGTTCTTTCCATTCCATTTCCCCCGTGCTTCTGGCCCATATTCAGACTCTGTCTTATATTGCCTATGTCCAAGATAAATTTTTAAGCAGAATCCAGGTGACCCAGGTCCCCAGCTCCCTCTAAGATCTACAGAGAGGCTGTTGTGACAGCCCTACACCTCTCATAACAGTCTCTATTCCACCTTCAAAATCCAAACAATCCAGCTTCCCTCTCTCTTTCTTGTGGCCCCCTATCTCTACCTCAGGCATATGGTGCTATTTCCAAGCTTCTCCCCACCTCATGGCCTCTGAAGGACTGACAGAGGAAGGCAGCAGCAGCAGGGCATTGCAGGGTGTGGTCCTCCCCAGCAAACAGGAGCTGATCCCAAGGGGCACCCCTTCTAAATGGGAAAAAAACCATCCCCTTAAGATTTGCACCCTGCAGACAGGTCCTCTCTTCTGTCATCCCTGCAGGCCTGGAGACAGGCTCCAGCATAGAGAAGATGGAGATAGAGGCTAATGAAAGAGGAGAACCAAAGCCCTTTCCCCCTGTTCTGTTTATCCCAGAGGCCATGAAATTATGTGTCTTTCAAAGACAGATATTGCTAACACATTCCTCCACTAATATAAATCAGTGTAGGCCCCATACTTGATTCTTCTGGTTAGTGCAGTGTATTGTCTCAGCCTCTACTTCAATAGGACTCTCTGAGGTCTCAGATGCTGGCAAGTTGCTTTTAGCACTCAGTGCCTTTACTGCATGGTGGGTGAGAGGAGTGGCTGCTTTACCCAGATCCCACCTCACTACAGAATTTCCATTGACATGTCAGGAAAACTAGAAACAAACCAAAATACCTTTCAGCACAAATTCCTTTTGTTATCAGGCAACTGTATTTGCCAAAATGTCCGAGCAAGAGACAATCCCTGCCACAGCTTGGATGTTGCCTCTAGAATTTGGAAGGATGAAATCATCACACATCCCACCACCCTGCTCACTTTGAGACATTTCTGACTAGGCTCACATGATGTGGTTGCCTCCAATTAGAAGGGACTGGGATCGGTGATTCAGGAGGTCACTTCCAGTCCTGCAGCCCTTAAACAGTATGGAAAGAGTTAGTCTGAGCCTGCCAGTAGAAAGCAACAGTAATGGTTAAAAATGGCTCAGGGCCTGGAAGTGTGTGACTAGGGCAGGAGATGCTAAATTCTGGTCCCAGCTGCTGCTTAACTCAAATCACGAGTTTTGCTGAATCCTCAATGCCACCGTCCCTTATGACCTGAGGAAGTTTGTCCCCAAGGGAGCAATTCCAGCCTCTTCCAGAGGCTCTTCCCAGCCTCTGCAAGGCCCTGTGATCTCTGTGTATATTGACTCACGCTGGCTACTGGCAGTCAGTCTGGGTCAGCAGCAGCACACACACTGACAGAGTGACTCAGTGCCATTAGAAGTGGCCAGTATCCAGAGTTGTATCAGTTGCTCTCCTAGGTCAAGATGGATGCACTTGTGACATATGTAATTTTCTCTTTCCTGCACTCTGATTCTGTCCTGGGAACATCTCCTTGTAGGATGCAATAGGCACCATTGCATCTCCTGTCCAGCCCTCTGCAGGCCAGTTAGATACTCAGGAGCATGCTTGTATATTGCAATTAATTGGGAAGGCTGCTTTAGGAACCTTTGCCTCTTCAAAACAAACACAAAAGTCGAGCAGTCTAATCGACTACCACAAAATAAAGTCCTTCCCTTCTTTCCCACATGCATAGCCAATATTAAATAACATAAAAACATCCTCTTGTCCAAACTGGGACAGATCCCTGTTCACCTTGGGCACGCGGAGCCTTGAAGGAACATTCTTACCCAGGATATTAGACCAAAAGTACTTATGCAGAAGCATGTTTATAAGGATGTGTTTATATTCACACGTAATTATGCAGCTGTGAGGCATTTTATGGTCTTGTCCTCTCTCTGTCTCCAACAAAGACTGCCTTTAATGTCTCGGTCATGTGCCAATTCAATGTTTACATCCCCCTCTATTGTGAAAGCAACTGTGTGATGTCTGACAGCAGTATTTCCTCTCTGTTATAAGCAGCACCAACAACTGATTTTCATTTCCTTATAGAAAAAAACCACATTTGTGCTCCCCAAAGGCAAAAAAAAAAAGTAGTATAAAGTATGTTTCCCAAGGAGTAATTTCTGGGCATGATATGATGCCAGCCTTGAGTGCTGATGCTGAAAATTGTTGCTCTGTAAGTTATTTCTGCAAGTTCCTCCTTTAGCCTGCAGCTGAGAGTGCACGTACCAATAACTCAGCAGAATAATACATGTGGTAAGATATTCAGTAACATTCAGCTTTACCCATGCATTCCTTCTCCTCTGTTTTTGTACAGCGCTCCCCTTCTTCTTACAGTTAAGCCTGGACATATTTTTCTATTTTAAATTTTCCAATGATTTGTACAAGAGAGTATTAAATTGCTAAAGGGCATATTAAGTATTACTGCTCTCTTAAACTTGAATGAAGCAACGCAAGTCTGGAACGCATTTAATAAATCTGCAGCCCGATAAGGAAACTTTCTTTGCCGAATCTGACATTCCTTTGCACTAATCACCTTTGTGAAAGAACTGCCCCTAATTCTTTTATTCTTTCACCCTTCTCACCCCAGAACTAAAACCAGCTGCAGGCTTCCCCTTCTCTTGGCACCATATAATTTAAAACCCTTTCCACAGCCTTCAGAGGAAGGTGTGCAGGAGCCGGGTGCTGTAGAGTCTACAGATCTGTCCACATGGCCTCACTGGAGCACCCCTTGCTTACATTTTTCCAAGTTTTTTTTTAGATGGAAAATGAACACATAGCACAGTCAGCTCTGAGGAGGGCTCGTGGTGAGTATGTGGAAGCTGCACCAAGAAAAGACCTACAGCAGTGAATACAGGGGGAGGAGACCAAACCAGGTCATCCAAAATTGCCTGGGAAAGCTTGGAGATTTAATATGGAATAATTTTTTTAACCCATTTTTTAAAAATTCCTTCTTCACTGAAAGCTCACGGGTCATCTCTGGGGTGGTTGACCTCCTTAATTTGGCCCACAGGGGGAGTGGCCATTGGATTAGGCTCCATGAGGAAAGAGTTCCTGAAATGTGAAACCATTACAGTGGCAATGTATGGTGACAAATCAGTTTTGATGGATGACAACTCTTCTAGATGGCTTTGCTTTGCATTTCAGTTTCCTCTGGTAGTGTATCCCTTCACTGCATCTGTCCTTCTCACTTGCTGCACCTTCTTGCCTCACAGAGCTGTTCTGGCCTGTCTGCTGCATGCCACACTTATGTTTAGCATATTAAATGAATTAAGTCAGGAAGATTATGAAACCCACTTCAACAGAAATTTCAACCCTTGTGAGAAGCCTGTGTAAACTCTCAGACCTGTTGATAAAAGAAAAAACCTCCAGGTCTCTATGATGAAAGCTTCAGCTTTCTCATATCATATGTTATAGTCAACACTTCTTGCTCCTGATAGCCTCTTGCACAGCCCTGGACTGACTCTTGATCCTCACGTGGAGGAAAAGGCTGACAATGGCAGAGCATGTACACAGCTACACTGTACCTGCTGCCGTGCTCCTAGAACTGCTCCTAACAACTACTCATCTACTTGACAGCCTGCCCACCTACGTGCCACCGTGCCAGGCACCACCTGGGCACTCAGGCTCATGCCCAGGAGGAGCTGGGGAACAAGAGAGGAGGGTTAATATGCCGAGGAGATGGTGTGGTGTCTGCCAGGTAACAGGAAGATAGGACACCACCTTTTTTCAGGAGAGAAGGACAGATGGTTAAGGCAAAATAGTAGCTACAGGATTGATGGTTGGGCCCTGGACCCTAGTGAGAGCAAACTGTGTGTCCTTCTCCTTTAAAGTGAATGTACAGTAAAGGGTACCCATGCTGTGTGCCAGACTGGCAGGACAGAAAAGGAAAGCTGGACCGTGTGAAGAGGGCAAGTACTGTATTGACAGCAGGAGCACAAGGCTCCTCATACTTTTCTGATGACATGTTTCAACCCAGATCAAGCTCTTTAGGAGTGAGCTGCCTCATGTGTCACAACCCTCAAATCCTTGGCCTCTGCACTGAGACTACCAACGAGAATGCCAGCTATGATGGTGGGTTTATTTTCACTGGACTGAATGGACTTCCCTCTCATTCCACAGAGAGCACGAGACAGCTGTAAGTTAGCAACAGCTTTTCCTTGGAGAGGGGCCCGAGGCATAAGATTTAAACCACCTAATCTCCCTCTGTGCCCGTGTCCCAGAATCTATGTTCTGTCCGGACAAAAATAGCGAACAAGGAACCACAGGCGAGTTTACCTAATGAAAACTGCACATACCCCTTGAGGTGATGCTGGAAGAGAGGTAATGGGAAAAGGGGAAAATATGGGGGAAGGCTCCTGCTTCAAGTGAAGGAAGAGATCCAGGTTACCACTCCTGAAGTGAAGACTGGGTATGTCACATGCTTTTAAATGTGCCCAGCAAAGTTGGAATTATGATAACGAATGATCTCTCAAGAGAATGATAAGGTTTAGGCTACTCAGCTTTTCTGGGCTTTGATGTCACCAGAAGAATGGTACCATCTGTGTGGAAGTTTAATTTGTCCTTCCTGCTGCCAAAAGTCAACAAGAATATGATTTTGCAGGTTTGATGTTTGTTCATAGAACAAACATAGTTTGTTACAGCCTCCAGCTTGAAGATGACTTTTCACAGCCTCAGTTTCTTGGGTTGGCTTTTGAAAGCAAGCTGTATATTATCATTTCAGTATTCAGCAATACACCTCCTCCCTCTTCCTCTCTCCCTCCAGCGCGCCTGGCCTTTGCCCAGATCTCGAGAGGTTGCCACTCCCTGGTTTTCATCTTCTCATATCCCGCCACATCTCACGCCACCTCCCGCCCGCAATCCCCCGCGTTCCGCGGTGCCCGAGCGCTCGCTGCCAGCCAGAACCCCTCGTCCGGCTGCCCGGCTCTCTCGGCCCTTCCCCTCCGCTGCCGCCCGGCCGCTCCCCCCGCAGGTGCCCGCGGAGCCGGCGAGCCCCGGGCGCTGCTCGGGAGCCG